>JAHBCN010003760.1:71526-105268 GCA_019359885.1 Listronotus oregonensis | reverse complement strand
AGTTGTATTCTTGATTGCCTAAATTTGGGGCTCACACTAGCGGAACTCCAGACGCTTCGTGTACCTAGCCGCTTCTCTTTTCAATCTGGGGCCGCTAAACGGTATAATAAACAACTCTTTATAAAGTAATCATACATAAAATATATTACAGTGCAATTTTATGTTAAATCGCAAAACATTTTTACCAGTATTTAACAATTATTTCTTACCTGTATGATCTAAACTGGGCCGTTGGAACAGGCACACTACTAGGTTTTGTATTAGAACTTGACTTGTTGAAAAACCACTTCCTATCCAAACTAGTACTTCCAGTATGTGTTACATCACTAGGGGGCTTTTTCAAACTAAACTTCTTTAAAGAGCCGAATTTCTTTAAAGAATCCGTCCTCTCCGTCTGACTAACTTTGGGCTTTTCAGTGTCGGAATCGTCAGTTTCAGAATAAAGATATCCGTCTTGATTTTTGGATACAGTATCATGATGTAAACAAGCAGTACGGATTAAATCAAGCCAAGACTGAAGTGTATCTGGATCATCCGCTGAGAAGTAGAACACTGTACCAGTATGGTATACTTTAAAAGCATTCGATCGCGACTTTACCTACAAAATTTAAAACTGCAGTTGTAACAAGAGTTTAACAAAGCCATGTAAAAAAAAGATAAGTAGCCATCTTGTGCATTTTTCCGCATATTTTAAAAGACTACTTAAGAATATGATTTAAATTGAAATAAAAGAGATACAACATAAAATTAACATTTTCTTTATGTGACATCCTATTTATCAGTTCGCTTTTGAAAGAGTCTAATTTTTTGTTACATTTGAATTTTAAAAAATCGTACTTGTTATATTATGTCAAAAAAACAAAAAGTCAATATTCCTAAGTCTACCATTTAGTGAAATAATTCCTGAGAAAAACATTTTAGATCATATAGCCGATTTACATAAGTGGCAGTGGTAGCTCGTAACCTTAAAACTTGCTGCTTACAAATACGGTGAAACATAAATGATTCAATGCTTTTAAAATGTATTGCCTAAATATGTTTGCTTTTGCCCAACATTTTTGTTTTTGTTGATGTACCTCAACTACACATAATTAACAAAACACCATTGACTTACATATCAAACTGCTTAACTAGTTGTTTAAAAATCGACGTTGTACGCGAAAAATCTTTATATTTTCTTGGAATATCCATTTTGAACAACCGAATCGCAACAACAATAAAAAAGTGATTCTATCGCCCGCTCTAATAAAAAGAGAACGACCATTAGTATCCTTTTAAAATGAATAAAAAATCATCATTCACCTAACATTTAAAATGTACATAAAAACTAAATTAGTCTTTAAGTGTAACCCTTAACCATCTGATAGAAAAAAATATTTTTAGGGAATAAGTTCGATTATCGAATTATTCCTAGGTAAACAATTTTATACGATAAAAATACAAAAATATTAATCTAGGTTCAAGAATACACCCACCAGGCTGCAATACTACACAGAACGAGCTAAATAATTTTCGCCCCTCTGATTGGTCGACTCAAGGCCAAATTTGAATACTGTCGCGATTTTTCTTATTATTTTTAATAGGAGTGATGTTAGGTTTCGTGCTGCGAACGACGTGCTGACGCGGGCATTTCCAATCAGTTCGTACATACAGAGTATAATTATATAAGTATTTAAAACGTCAAATAATATAGATGATGAAGAAAATAACTTGTGCAAATAATCAACGAAAAAGCATACCTTCTGAAGATGCCAACCACCTGTGCTAGCGAAACGTCAAGAAGACCAAATCACCGACGACGGCCTAACAACCCAAAAAACAGTAGTTTACAATAAGAGTATTTTATTGAACACAATTTTAAATTTAAAGTGTTTATTTTAAGAAACAGTCTTTAGATAAGAAGTTCCGTCGCAAAAATCTAGGACGGGATCGTTCAGTGCTAAATTACTTAACAAACAATCCAAGAAGACAAACCACTAAAATCTGTTCATTATAGTTTAAGACTAATGCAAGTTAAAACTAATAAAGAAATAATTTCCTCTTTTGGTCAACTGCATTTGTGTTGACAGATGAACAGATTTAAGCTACGGTTGCATTCAAAGAACTTTGAAACTATAAAATGATTCCGTTCAAATTCTTCCAGTCCAACAATAGGCTTATTACAGAAAAACGTTTGCAATTCGTTACCCGTTTAATAATAAGCAATCAACCCCGGGGATCCAGATTTATATAAAAAAAAATGTGGTTGGTGAAGCTATGTTCTCTACTGCAAGCATGCATAGCCAACATATGCATTTTTGGAGTCATAAAAATCCAAGAAGGTAAACCCATAAAATACAAAAAAAATATATCCTTTTATACCTGGTGTGGTATTAATAAAATTCATTGGACTTATTTTTTCAGTGTCCTTTAACCAGCCAAATATACATACAATTGCTTTAAAAAGAAATAATTAACCTTCTGGATGAACTTAAAATATTATATGGTAGCAGGATGGACCTCCACCTCATGCAGTTCATGATGTTGACTTAAATCAGCTTCAGTGGTACTACGAGTGTACTCTCCGCAATTGAACCATCACATCTATCAAGACTAATATAAAAGTGGGATACTCTATAACTTACCTCACTAGCGAGTGCCACGGTAAAGTCTGACAGAAAAATAAGACAAGCTGCTCTAGGATCTTCTTTATTTTTATAACCATACAAACAACTTCCTAATAATACAAACCATCTTTTTTCCCAATGAACGTTTTGTGTATGCCTAGTCCTCAATCTCTGGTATAAATAGCCTTGGATATCTGCTGGACTTAAATCATTTACTGTCACTTTTCTTCTTTCTAAATAACATTAAGATACATATAATAAACAAAACAATAATTTAAAAAATTATATTCATTTTTATCGTTTATTTAATCTCCGTAACACCCTTAGTGGGTTTAAACAATAAAACTAAAAGAAAATAAGCATGTCGGGACGGTTTCCCCTTAAAAATTTAACAAATTCTACTTTAATTATTTGGCCGACTGTGCATGTCATCTTCAAATCGAAAAGTTGAACGATCAACGATGGCCGTGTCGCATTGCCAATAACATAACATGGTATGTGCTGAGGTTTTAATTTGATTACGTTCCAATATTACATCTCGGATGGGAGCGGAGTAGCAGATTTTCATGGTCTCGGAGCAAATGAAACTAAACCGGAATAATAAAACACTTCGGATTTTCGTAGTAGCTGATATGTGTCATTTCCATTTGTTTATTTAAAGAATAAAGTTTAAAGAGTTTTGGGGGACAACGTTGTGCAGGCGTTTGTTTTGATTCTCACTGGAATTCGTCGTGTTTTAAGCAAATTAGTCTATATACTTTTTAATGGATGCATTTAACAATGTTAGCATCTAAAAACCTGCAATAGTGAAGCTTAAAAAAAAATTTTTTTGCTGGCGCTTCTGTTGAAAATGCAGTGTGTGGTTTGCAGCAAGCAGAGTGAGGAAATTGAGATATTTTCGTGTAATGGGTGCAAATTGGGGTACTGTAGAAAGGTTGTACCTGCTGTGGTTTCACCTACTGAGGTAAAGGTGCTGCATTTAAAGGGCAAAAGGGTCTTAAACTTTTATTGCACTAAGTGTCGAGTAGGAAATGCATTTACGCTATTTCAAAGCATAATTGAGGAAAAAGCGCAAACTATTAAAACTAAAAATAAAATAATCGAACTATTAGAGCAGGATACCAAAGAACTACGGGAAAAAATATCTGCCCAGGAAAGCCAGTGCCGACAAAGTATTGTTCAGAATAAGAGTGTTAATACAAGAAATTATGCATCTGTTACCAAGGAAAGTGTGTTTGTTGTTAAACCAGTTGAGGCTGGAACAAGCAGGATCTGCGGATCTTGGAATTGGTATATTAGGAATAAAATTTTCCAGGGTTGGGGGAGTAGTTATTAAGTGTAAAAGCAGAGATGAAGCTGGCAAAATAAGGGAAGCAGTGAAAAGTAGCTTAGAAAATGAATTAAAAACTGAAATACCAAGCAAAAAGGATCCAAAAATTAAGATTATTGAAATTGAGCAAGGTTACACAAAAGAATTGTTACTTGATTCAATAAAGGGCCAAAATCATTCATTAATGGGACCAGAGAGTAAGTTTATTATTAAAGTATTTAGGAAAATGCAACCGTAAAAGTATACAAGTTGTTTAACATAAGAAATTATTTGATTACCATTTGTTTCCCAGTAAACTCTTATATTAAAATTGGTGTATTGGAGACTTTTAGAAATTTCATAATAAACATAAAAAATTAAAAACAAACTTGATAAAAATGTTTTTCAATATTTTTTTTTACTAAAAATCAATCTTACTTACTTGCAATTAAATTATTTTTCTTTTTCCCCGACTTTCCTTTATTGGAAATCATTGCCTTTACAATGCTATTGGTGGGAGACACCTTGCTCCCACTGGAACTCTTATGAACGTCGTAACTAGCGCTACTTTTTAATAAACCACCACAATCTGTCTCACTATAATCCATCCTATATTTTCCAACTGGAGTTGACGATGATTTAGGATCAAACAACTGTTTACCAAAATTCTTATTCTGATATTCAAAAGACTGCTTTACCTGAATTGGTATTAGATAATCTTCCGAGTCTACAGAGCGAATACTCTGCGTACTACCCATTTTTTTAGGATCAACTGGCACTTCGGGAAACTCGAAAGATTTCTTATGTGGGGTTTGTTGGAGAGTTTTTGGAGTATCAGGTAAAATTACTAATGGTTTAGGGCTGTCGGCCGGATAGGCAGGTTTCGGGATATCTAGGGATTTTCTCGGTGGAGGTTTGGGTGGTAACTCCTCACCAGGAATAACGTCTTTATTTTCTACTAAATTTTTTGCTTCAGGATCTAATTTTTTTAAATACTCCGTTTTGTCGGGCCGCTTTGGCTCATTATCATCAATTTTACATTGAACATCAATATGAATTTCTTTTAACTGTTTCTCGTCGTTTTCCTTTTCTAAAATTGGAGGCTTTAAATCAACGCTTTCTACAGTAGTCTTGTGGCTTGCTTGTACTGGTAAAATATTGTCTTTTGTAGCATTTTCAGTTTCTTTAAATAAAAAATCTTTAGATTCTTTAATTGTAGGTGAAGTTTCTGTGATGGTCTCGGGTATTTTTGGAATAACATCTGGAAGTTTGTCCAAATGGGGTCTCTCTCCCTTTATAGGTGTAGATTCTAGTGATGGCGGATCATCTTCTAAAAATTACAAGATACAATATAGGGTGAAAGTCATATAAGTTAAACGTTTAGACCTTTAGAATGACCAGACGTGGACAATTTACCAGTTAAGCAATTTTTAAATGAAATGGTTTAGTGTGGAGTTTTTTATATTACAGATTCAGAAAAAAACTGTGTTTGTTATTAGTTAAGGTTAGATATTTTATTAGTACCATACCACCAGCTACAGTTCTAGCAAAACGCGTGAAGATAAAATCCACAGAAGAGAGCTGACGTTAAATTTGCCTTTTATTTCATTTAAAAATTAAAAGGCATAGGTCAAACTTAATAAGGATGTTTTAAGTTTTGTAGGGAGCACATATATTATATTTTTAACTTGTATTTTACGGATGTTAGCCCAATTGTTCGGTCAGTGTTTGTATCACATCACGAAAAGACAACTTTAGAAAGATCTACCTTAGTATGATCACTAGTAGAATAGGCCCTTTAAAAAAACTGTACGCTAGCTTAGGGATTCCCTAAATTAGCGTAAAGAGTTTTACATGTTAATTAAACTATACTTTACATTACCTGTTAAATCATATGCCGGCGTACTATGACTCTTGTCCAACCTTCCTCTTAACTTAGTAGTAGCACTTCTAGGCGGCACAACTGGCTTTTGGCCATTAGTTTTTTGAGGTATTTCAGGTATTTTCTTCCCCTGACTTCTGGGCATGACTCTAGGCTTCGGTGGCGAAATTTTTCTCTGATCGTCAAACTTTTTAATCATATTATGGACGTTTATTTCGGCAAGAATTGGGTCTTTAACTATCAATGCGTTTTTGTTATTTTGGTTTTCAGTGTCATGATTTATTTTGGAAAAACTACCGGTTAAGGACGTCTCTTTCACCAAATCAGACACCATGCTACTTCGATCGGTAAGATCTCGCCCTTCGTCAATAAAGCTTATATTTTCGTTGGTTACACTTGATAAGCTGTTAACACTAACGCTCTTCTCGTCATTAAGATTTGTTTCTTCTACCTTTATATCTAACAAATCTATTTTGTTCTCTATTTTTACTCCATTTTCACCTTTGGTTTTCATTTCGTCTTTATTGTCGTCAAAATTCACCTTCTTTCTCGCACTTCCCTTATCCGCCTTTTCGCTATCTTTATCTTTTCCCTTAAAGCTTTCTTTGAAGCTCTTCTTTCTATTAGAATTTGTAATACCTATGACTGTAGTTGGTCTCGGACTGGAATCAAGACCTACATTGCAAGAGGCACTCTTGTCGCGTAAAAATTCAGAATCTTCCTCAAACTTGCTCGTATCTATATGGTAGGAGCTAGCGGCATGATTTGTATTAGTGCGTGACTGAATAAAATCCCAATACTGAAATAAAACAACAAAAGTATTCATGATGCTGTTAAAACTTCCAGTAGAGACAAAAAAAATTATGCCCAAAGTGAAAAATCAATTTATTGGTATGGAGCTTGAAGATTTGAAGGTGTGAAGGAAAAGGAAATAAATTTCACAAGCAGCAGTGACTCTCCAACAGTCTAAGGAATTCTAGGGTTGAAGAAGCGGATAATGTGGGAATTCAGGGCTTCTCTAAAGGGTTTTGAGGGAGTGGCATTTCATGTTGTCCTAGTAGGCAAAGCATTTTACATATTAATGATTCATTATTCATTATTCAGTCACGGAAATATTAGAGAAGAAATGATAAACACCAAGTCCTCTACAACTCGTCAATAGGCAAGAAAAAGAAGTTTTCTTACGAGAGAAAGGTCAATAATAAGACAGGATATTCTTTGATTTCAGTCAAAAATGCTAAGTGTGCTGTGGGTAGTAGTCACGACACGGACAAGGAAACAGTATTTTAAGTGGGTATGAGTTGGGGTAAATATAGAATGTATGGTTTAAAAAAGATAAAATTTTGTGACGAGATAAAGAAACACAAGCTTTTTGGGAGCAACTGAAGCTATTGTGCCCAAGATCTTTTTTAAAAGAAATGGTAACAAGATTAATCAACTTTTGTTATGCAGGACTTGACTCTTCAAAATTAGGAAATATGAATTGGTAAGAGCAAATTGTGTCTTGGAAGAATTGGACTGGACACAATGTTTTATTGTGTCCAGTCCATTTATTATAGAAAATGGCTTAAGAAAGTGGATATTAAAATTTTGAGAACTTTTAAAACTGATCGTAGAAAAAAGATCGAGAAATAAGTTGGTGGTAATACAGATTCTAAGAATTCTAAGTTGAACATCGTAGGGTTATAACACACAATCCACAATCAAATATGCATTACTAATTAGAACTAATCGACAATGTTGCACATCGAGCCGTTACTCTGCCTTCCTCCAACAATTAATATAAATATATTCTAAAAATGGAATTAGGTCCATATTTAAACGGCAACTATTTCCGGAAGAAATTCCTAATTATTGAATTATCAGCACTTCTTTATATCTGTATGAACTAATTTATAATGTAACTGATAATTTGTATGAGCTGTGACTAAGCTTAAAATACCAAGAACAAAGAGGAGGTGTTACAAAACAATTTAATGCCAATTAAGATTAAATTTTACTTTTAACCTTTACTAATGTAGCAGTTTTATAATCGTTTGTGTCAAAAAGTACCTAAATTGCGAGTACTGGCTTACTGGGTACTATTATTTCAGGATGGGGTATTTAGAGAAATTTTAAGAAGAAAATTTTATAAACTTTAGGGTAGCAAAACTTACTTAAGGGTAACGTAAGAAAAATCAATAAAATAAACATAGAATATCTTTTTTGCTCAATTGACATGACTTCTCTGTTGGTGCTTACTTTTTGGACCCATTTGCATACATCAATCTTAAATTAAAAATCCAGTTAGTCACTTAAGACTGATTAAGAAAATAACGCAGCAAAATCTCTTTTACAGGACTTTAAATCAATATTGAATTGGGGTATGAAAAATATTTTCTAGTTTAATGCTTTTAAAACACAATCATGTTCGCTGTTGATAAAAAAGTATCTCAATACTCATCCTTTACCTATGAACGTCCAAGTTCAGTAGAATAAAGTCATTTATTCTTGTGCATGCCACTTTTGAAAACAACATTTAAAAAAAATGTAACAGTCCACGAAGACTTAAGGCCTAAGATCTACGTACTTAGGTAAAATAAGTTATTGACTCGGGAATTAATTTGGACCAAAAGAAAAGAAAGTTCCACACCCTGGACACAGTAGCAATGGAAGATAGAACAGAGGAGGGTAAGTTAAGCTTAATCCCAAATTTTCATTCAAAACACTGTGATAATATATTTATTTTTTAGGGTAAATATATATATTTTTTAATCATAATAGGGGTTGATTGTTAAGGGCTAAAATATTTCAAATAATGTTTCAAAGAAACAAAATAGTATTTTTTCAACTTATTTGAGTAAAATTTTACTTAACTTAAGAGTTAATGTATAGTTTTATAGGTTTTAGCAATAAAAGTTAGTTTTCACCCCTAAAAAATCAAGAGCGCCCATGGGCATAATATAAATTTTAAAGAGGAGGGTAAGCTAAGCTTAAAACCAAATTTTTATGCAAATTTATGCATTTTGAAAAAATTGCCAGGTTTTGCACTTTTTTCAGCTTTGTTTTCTGGACTATACTTAATGTTTTTTATTAATTGTATACTATATACCCCTGCTACGTCTGAGATGATCACTCTTTTTAGAAACGGATTTTAATAATAATAATAATAATTTATTGATGCTTATATACAATAGCATTTACACAAGTCATTAAATATGAAACAGAATAGTATAAAAAAAACATATTACAAACTAGAAATTAAAATAAATGGCTTTAAAAGACAAAAAAAACGTTAAAACAATTACAAAAGTAAAACAACGTAACTACATTTCAGCGTAGACAAACAACATGTTAAAAACGGTAATCCAAAAATTCTTTGTAATCGTAGAAGGCCTGACTGATAAGGAAATCTTTTATTTTTTCCTTGTACTGCCTGCTTGGCAGATTTTTTATTTTAAAATTTGATGGCCAGATATCCGGGACCATCCTGACACCTCTTTAAGTTATATATACCTTATGTAGCAATTTTAAATTATGTCTTACATTTTATAATAAACACATTTCGTCAACTTCTGGCCCACTCTGTATCACAATTTTGGGCACCGCAACATCTTTTAAAAGCTACAAGAGATTATTACTCTTAGTATCAAGCACTAGTACTTATTTAAAACAGCAAAATAACCATCATAAAAGACCACACGTAAACAAACCATCAAGGATATTTCAATTTAGGCCCGAAAATAATCACTTCAATAATAAAACTGCACAAACTCGGAATACATTATGCTAATAAATGATTAAATAAGTGTTAAAAGCAGATGAATGCAGAAACACAATTGATCCAACGTTATCTTTACAGGATGTGAGGGAGACTTATTTTAACTCTGATAGCCATTCTTTAGACAAACACTTAAATAATTTTTCTTATCAGCGTTAAATAAAAATGTTAAGTGAAATCGCGCGTTTATCAATAAGTCCATTCAATAAATGCACTATGTACATTATAGTGTAGGCTTAGGCTTATGAGTAAAAGAGTAAAGATAATGTGTTTCCTAAAATCAATAATATACGGGGTAAATTAAACTTAAAGATCATCATTTGGATGTCATAAATTGTAAGAGATACAGTGAAAGTTAAATTAAAGTTGTGTTTAAGGTAGTTCACTCGTAAAACGGCCTTTTCTTATAGAATTAAATAAAATTTAAATATAGGTTTAATAGAAGTGTCTTTTATTTAAATGAGATATTAACAATAAAATTGTGCATAATTAACATTGTCGCATATCTGTCATGTATGAAAGCCATGAATTCATTTCGAATATCTCTAAAACGGTTTACGATATTTTTTAAAACTAATGCAATACAAATAAAGTATAAGCAAAATTTAAAAAAGCCTGTATTTTTGACCGTTAAAAAGATGATTGATTGAGTTTACTAGGTCTGTTTGTTATTAAGAAATAGTGTAGACTATTTTTCTTTTTTTTTCGTAATCGCGCTGATAGTATAGTGGATGGAAAGAAAAAGGTGTTTTACCTCCGGATTTTTTTGTACAGTTTCAATTTTTATGAAAATTTGGAATTAAGTTGCTTCCTCTAGATCAAAGTTTATATATGCTTAGGGTGTGCTTTTTATTTTTAGAGGGTAAAAACCACCCTTATGCTAAAAAATTAAAAAACCATAGAAATAGACCTTATGTAAATTAAAATCATAGCTAAATATGTAGAATGAATCTATTTTTATGTTGTGAGTTATATCTAACATAATATTTGTAACGTTTCAACCCTTAAAAATCACCCTTAATAACGAAATTACAAAAAAATGTTTTTTTCAGTTTAAAATTATTTAATAACGCTTTTATTGTAAAAAAAATATTTTAAGCACTACCAGTTTACGGTATAATAAATATTTAACTACCATAACTCAACCTTTAAATAACTACCCCTTATGAGATTTACATTTTTTTTTTACAGATTAAAACGATTTGATGGTACATAAATTATAGTTTGGAAAATAAAGCTAAAAAATGGCAAAACCCCACAATTTTTTGTCCTGTATCGATTTGCATAAAAGTTTGGAATTAGGCGCTTCTAACCCTCTACTTTAAATTCTATTTCATGGTGATGTGCGCTGTTTGTTTTCTAAGGGTAAAAACTACCCCTGATTGTCAAAACTTGTAAAATAACATTTTAAACCTTAAGATGGCTAAAAGTTGGTTTGGATTAGTTGATTAATGATTGTTTTATGCTTTGGATTAGAATTTTAAAATATTTTAACCTTTAAAAATCAACCCTTGTTAGAGCTTAAAGTAAAAAAAAATATTTACCCTGAAAAATGATTAATTTACCATAGTGATTTAATTTTAGAATGCTGTGGCTTAAAATATGTACTAATTTCATTTCGCAACTTTTCGACCCTTATAAATCAACCCTTATTATAGCTTAATTAAAAAAAATATAAATCCCCAAAAAATTAATAGCTTGACAGATATAATAATTTAAAATATTACTGCCTGAAATATTACCAATTCAATTCTTTTGCAAATTTTCAATCCCTAAAAACCACCCCTTACAACATTGCAAGTCTTATAAACCAATATAATAGATATAAATAGGAAAAGAAAGTGAAATTACATACAAAAATTATACCGGTAAAAGTATAAAGTATTTTATAGAATATTGATCTTTCAATCGCGAATAACTCGAAAAATATTAGTTTTACAAAAAAAAAATGTATAGAACATTTTTTACCTAAAATTACTTTCTTTATCGATTTTTGTAGTTAAAATGCAATAAAAAATTTCCACCCCCAAGATGGGGTGGCAACCACCCCAGGATAAAAGCACACCTCGGCATGATATAAACTTTGATCCTTGGGCTATTCCCTACCTTCTGTGAAAATTTCAGGTAAATCCATGCAGGACAAAAAATTCCTAGCCAAAATGCCTCATTTCCTGTACTATGATGGAGAGTGTATTTTAGGACTAGGTGGGTCCAAAAAGTGTAAAATAGTGTAAAATATAACTGAATAACGAACAGACCTCACGTGTTGTGTGTACAGTCTCATACAAAAATAATATTTTCAAGCACTGAGAACCTCTAACTTTTGGTAAAGCATATTCAATCTTATTTGGAACAGCGCCAAATTTAGGGTGCATTCAAAATACTGCATTACGAATTAAACTAAAATAGGAAAAATATAATGATCCGTACTAGTACTAGTCCCGGCCTGTTCAACAATTTGTTAGAGAGAGATTGGCGAGTATGGTGAGGATTGCATGGAAAACACGAAGATAAAAGATATTCATCCGAGCCCTTATTTTACATGTGAGATCTTTTCTCTTTTTTCTGTGTTTAAAGAATGAAAAAAATGGGGTACATGCCTGTTTTCTCACTATTCCTTGCTCTGTAGGTAGAACCTAAACTTTAAATTCTAAGACAATTATGACCAAAGAAACTCAGGATCAATCAAATTGCAAAATTCTATGCCCAAAATATATGGCACTACAGCCCTGTTTCAGGGCGTTCCAATTGAAAATGTGAAGTTTCCAGAATTTTTCCTTTACTTGTGTCCTAAAACCTACTTACATACCAGCCTTCAAGTTTCTACTCCCTCGGGAAGTGCCCCATAATTTTGATGAATCAATGGGCGATTTTTAAAATTGAATATCTCAGAGATCAGTTTACATACCTTTCTCAATTTTTTCACAGGTAAATAGAATATTCATGTAAATTTATATACCAATTTTATACCTTTATGTGGATCGAGACCAAAGTTATGAAAGGGGAAAGAATAGGCTGAAACACTTGAAAGTGAAAAGTACACACATTCGTGTGATGGAACTTGGCCTGGCGCACTACTGTGGCGTCAGCTTTTTAAGGGACCCCAAAATATTCCTTTGGTTCTCGATACGATATATTATGGCCTGATACCGATATTTGAGGACTGATATACCGATTTACTGTATCGGCTACAACACAACACAATATATGATTTTTAATGCTTCATATTTATAACTGGCGTCGAATATAAATAATAAAAAAGAAGTAACTTCATGAAAATGTTTATTAAAAGAGGACTTTGTAGGAGTTGTTACAATGAAGAATGAACTTGAAATTAGTTTAGAAAGACGGAGCTAGTCATTTTAAAACGCTGAATTTTGTATATATAATAGCTTACTACATCAGATTACATGCAGCAGTGATTCTCTGCTCAAATAGTAGTGGGGAGAATAGCATCAATACCGCGTTAAAAATCCGCCGTGATCAAGTTATAGTATCAAGTTTCAAACTCTTAGGGTTGTTTAATTATACAGTAGAACCCCGATTATTCGTGCTCCACGGGACCGGACGATGCACGGAAATTAAAAGCACGGATAATCAAAACAATTATTTCTTGCATATTATTATATACATATTTATGTATACACCAATAAGATAACAGAAAAAAATAGATCTCATAAGTTCAAACTAACTTTTAATTGCATAAAAAGATACATAACAGAATTAAAAACAGAATTCTACATAAGTAAACTTTTATACATACTTAATAAGTAAAATAAAATATCTTAACTTGAATTACCATAAGACGGATATATATTTTAGGTAATTTGGCTTTCGAAAAAAAGTCAGTAACTTTGGTATGTGCTAAAATTTTTTGATCTGTTTTAATTTTTTGACGTAATCTGCACAAGTTTAAAATGTCGACAAGGTCCGAAGATTCTGGTTGCTCAAAATAGTTGCGTTGCAAACTAATGCAGTTACTTCAGTTATGGTCATTTCTTCATCATCAGATACAATAATGCTTTCATCTTTCTCTAGCATCATTATCTTGTAAAAAGCTCTTTTGAAAGTCATTTCTTTCACTCAATTCAAAGCATTTGCCACTGTAACAATTGTATCTTTGCTCGTGAACAGATTTACAAAACTTCATCCGACAAGATCATTATGAGTTCTTTTTGGTAGGGGCAGTTCTTCAATAATGGGCATGCACGGATAATCCGCAGCCCGGATAAACCGCGTACGAATAATCAGGGCCCTATTGTATTTTAAGATGATAAAAAACGTAGTCAGCTGTTCAAATCGTGGTGGATTATAGGTCCGCTGCTTTAATAAACATTAACGTTTATCATAAAAAAAATTAGTTATAGTATAAAATTTTAAATTTGAATATATAATATGTATAGAGATCTTAACCAAAGTAAGTTTAGGGTTTTTAATCCATTCTGAATTTCTAGCCCCTTGTCCCGTGGGAAGTAATGTACTAGCAAGTACAAGTGTAAAAAAAATATTTTTAAAATCGAATATTTATTTGTGGTTTAGTTTGGTTTATTTCCTAACTTGACTTTTTAATTTTAATAAGCAACGGCCATACCACGTTGATATACCAGTTCCCGTCCGATCACTGAAGTCAAGCGACGTCAGGCACGGTTAGTACTTAGATGGGTGACCGCTTGGAAACACCGTGTGCCGTTGCATTTTTTTTGTTTTAATTCCAGCTGTATTCATTTTTTAAGAATATTTTTAAATTTGAAGTGGTAGTCCGGTAGTGTTTTGACGTAAAATCCCAAAACAGTTGATTCAATTGTGTCACTTCTTGAATTAGGCATTGCTTCTCACATCTCTCTGGTACAAAGTGGCAGTCATTTCTTCATAATCAGATACAATAATGCTTTCATCTTTCTCTAACATCATTATCTTGTAAAAAGCTCTTTTGAAAGTAATTTCTTTTACTCCATTCAAAGCATTTGCCAGTGGCAGGCATTTCTTCATCATCAGATACAATAATGCTTTTATCTTTCTTTAGCATCATTATCTTGTAAAAAGCTCTTTTGAAAGTAATTTCTTTAACTCCATTCAAAGCATTTGCCACTGTAAAAATTGTATCTTTGATCGTGAACAGATTCACAAAACTTCATCCAACAAGATCATTATGAGTTCGTTTTGGTAGGGGCAGTTTTTCAATAATGGACATGCAGGGATAATCCGAAGCCCGGATAAACCGCGTACGGATAATCAGGGCCCTACTGTACTTTAAAATGATAAAAAACGTAGTCGGCTGTTTAAATCGTGGTGGATTATACGTCCGCAGCTTTAATAAACATTAACGTTTATCATAAAAAAATTAGTAATAGTATCAAATTTTAAATTTGAATATATAATATGGTGTGTTTTGAAATTAATGAAAATCTCAAAAATACTCATTTTCGCACCTCACGACCGATTTTCACAGAAAAGCTATGTGTGTAAAACGTGTTTACTTCCCGAAGACGAAATCCCAAAACGAGACGCTAATCGTAAACGTTAGTTTGACATGTTTATAGGAATTTGAGAGTCACCACAAAACAATATACTTTAAATAATACGGCTTATGTTTCCAAAAACTTAAATTTAAAAAAAATATATATGCATAGAGATCTTAACCAAAGTAAGTTTAAGTTTTTTTTCCATTCTGAATTTCTAGCCACTTGTCCCGTGGAAAGTAATGTACTAGCAAGTACAAGTGCAAAAAAATATTTTTAAAATCGAATATTTATTTGTGGTTTTGTTTGGTTTATTTTCTAATTTGACTTTTTAATTTTAAGAAGCAACGGCCATACCACGTTGATATACCAGTTCCCGTCCGATCACTGAAGTCAAGCGACGTTGGGCACGGTTAGTACTTGGATGGGTGACCGCTTGAACACCGTGTGCCCGTTGTTTTTTTTGTTTGATCCCAGCAATTCATTTTTTCATTATATTTGTAAATTTGGAGTGGTAGTTTGTTAGTGTTCTGACGTAAAATCCCAAAACAGTTGATTCAAATTGTGTCACTTCTCAAATTAGGCTTTGCTTCTCACCTCTTCTCTCTGGTACAAAGTGGCAGGCATTGTTTAAACTAGAAACCCTTTAAAAAAAGTCTACTTTTATCGCTTAAAAAGTTTGTAATTATTGGTCATAGTGAAAAGTTTCGTGATTAAATTTGTCTACAAGATAAAATTGATTAGAACTCGCAAAATGTATTATGCCTGCTGCAAAATAGCAATAAATAAAAAATCTAGAAAACGTAGCTTTTTGCATGTATTGCATAAAATATGTATAGTCCATCTATAAACTGTAGGGATTTCTGTTCAAAATCTTGAAAAGGGAAGAAAGATGGTCTACTCAGGTAACTCACACCATTTTTGTGTATTCAATAACTTGATTAAATAATTCAGAATAAATTTTACTTGTATCAATATATTTACAAATGTTACAACTGTCAATGTTATAACTTTACATTATCAGCGGATTACTTTTCCACTTTCTAATCAACAGCTGATTATACTTTTTATTAATTACAAAAAAACACATTATTATATATTTAACTTTGAACTTAGAAACTATATTTTTTATAATAAACATTAATATTTACTAAGGCAGCGTAAGAATATTTCACCCGATTTTAACAGCTGACTACGATTTTTTATCACTTTAAAATATAATTAAGCCACCCTAAGAGTTTGAAACTTGATACTATAACTTGATCATGGCGGATTTTTAACGCGTGGGCGCTATTGATCTACTCTCCCCACCTTGGATGCGCCAGCAGAGTCTCGCTTTGTAAATGTATATGTATTAAACTATTATATCAGGAAAAACTAGCTTTTATACTATAAGTGCCCAAATTATGTCGCTGCCTCCCGGACTATGTTTTACCTTTAAATTACCAGATGTTTAGATTCTAGATATAATTTTTTTTTCTTCAAAACAAATAACTGATCAGATTATAAAAATGTTAAAAAGACAGTAAGTAGCCCGCTCTGTAAGTTCATTTCTTAGAGATCAATTCAAAATTCTTACCTGTTCAATAGATGTTGAAGGTCTTTTATTGGTAGGAGTAGTCCCGGTTATAGTATTTCTCCTTTGTAAAATTGGTCTAGGTTTAACAGGGTACATTCTAAAACTACCTTCTAGAGGACTGTCAGGAGGTTCGCTGTCACTACTACTTAGTTCTGTTTCGATACTGTTTATTTCTTCTTCGGACCTAGGAAAAAAATATAAACATACAAATTGCTCGAATAATGCCCATTATACCTCACCTATTTGTACGAAGCAGTACTAAACCTAAGTTTAAATATATTTTGAAAATAAGCAAGATCATATTTTAAACCCTGAAGAACTTTTGTCAATGCATAGCAATAAGTGCCTTTTTCTATAAAACTACAAAAATAAGCGAATATTTGAAACTACCCTAAATTTCATGAAGCAGTTAATTAAATTTATGTTTTACTAACTGCACAATATACAGTGCAATTAGAAATTATTCTTTAAAATTAAGGGTATATTGGTTGTTAATAACTTTTGATGATATTCATGAAATTAAATATAAAAATATTTTTAAAACTGGCATACAAAATTATTATATATTATATATATATATATATATATATATATATATATATATATATATATATATATATATATATATATATATATATATATATATATATATATAATATTAATATTATTATATTATATATATATATATATATATATATATATATATATATATATATATATATATATATATATATATATATAACACACGGCATAATTAAGGAGACGGGTAAAATTTACTAAGTTTGACTTTAATTTTCTCTTGAACCCTTCACTCGATTTTGACTTTTTTGTTAAATTGTAGCCTGGTTCTTTAAGAATACGTTAGAGGTATTGCTGATTTTAAACAATTGGTCTTAATGTCATATACAGGGCAAAAAGAAAGTAATGTTTTTTGGTCAATTTTTGGGACACTCTGTAGGAGTGAGCGAATAAAATATTCGATATCGTTCGATAAAGCGAAATTAAAGATTGATCCTTTCTGAGCATTTTCTTTTTTTATTCATTTGGATACCTCAAATTTTAAAGACCTTTTACAGGGTGTTGTTAAAAATAGTGCATTGGCCTACTTTATAAAGGTCAATGAATTTTCCTTAATCTTCTTTGATATGTTATAGAGACCATTAGTCTAAAATCGTTATGGCATTAACTTTTATTCCTGACAGTTTTTACCGTTACCTATACAGGGATAATCTATTGCCACCATTTGATTACCGTTTTGTTTATGTCATGGATATTGTCAAAGTTAGGCAAAAGTCAGATTCAAAATTTTGATTGCTAAAACCCCAACATGAGTGATATGACTCCTACTAATGTGGCTAGGGCGTAGCGTTGATTGAAGATGGCAGATCTTACTCTTATGTTGCTGATGTGTTGGGGAAAAACAAAATCCACAATCTACCGTAATGTCAGGCGTTGGAGGCAAACTGGGGAGTATAAAAGGATTCCAGGCCAAGGTAGAAAACGAATAACCACGGCTAGAGATGACAGATTTGTAGTCTTACAAAGCACGAAACAGGCGTGAACTGTCCACAATTAAGAAACGAGATGGAGGAATACGTGGAAGAAGAACAAGTGATCGGACCATTAGTAGAAGACTCAAAGAAGTTGGTTTGAAGGCCTATAGAAGAAGAAAGCTCCACAACTTCAGCGACGCCATCGAGTTTCGAGACTACACTTTGCTAGGGAGCATGAAAATTGGGAAAATGACCAGTGGGCAAATGTTCTTTTACGGATGAGAGCCGTTTTTGCGTTAACTCAATCGATGGCAGGGAGAGACTATATCGCCGCCGAGGAGAAGCAAATGAACAGTTTAATTTTACTCCTAATGTTTCCTTCGGTGGAGGTTGGTAATGGTCTGGGGTGGGATATGTTTAGGAGGCCGAACAGAGTTGGTTGTTGTTAATGGCGCTTTAAATGCACATGGATATATCCTAGATATCCTACAGCCGCATGTCGTACCATTCGCCCCCATATCGGAGACAACTTTTTGCTGATGCACGACAATGCCTGCCCTCACGTGGCCCGTTGTTCTCCGACTTCCTAAATGTTGTCGAAATAAGGGCAATGGATTGGCCAGCATGTTCTCCAGACCTTAATCCGATCGAACATGTCGGGACATGTTAGGTGTCGATAAGATCCAGGATTCCAGTCCAAAATCCGAACAAGCAGCAGCAGCTCTTGTTGAGATCTGGAATAATCTGCCTCAAGAGTTGATTGATAATGTTATTATGAGTATGGGAAGACGGATGACTGCGATCATAAGGGCGCGTGGAGGTCACACGCCTTATTAAAACAATAATTATTGTTATTGTTGGTGTTTTAAATCGTTATCTTTTGTTAATTTATTGTTCTTGTTTTTCGTTTGGCCCGTTGGCCTTTAAACACGCTCCAATTTATGCACTAAAGCACAAATTGGACCAGTCTAAGCCTGGATCAAGTGTGAAGGAAGGCCTTAAAATACCATTTCACAAAATGAAAAACATGGAAGGATTTTATTTATCCCCTGTATAGGTAAGGTAACACTGTCAGGAATAAAAGTTAATGCCATAACGATTTTAGACTTAATGGTCTCTATAACATATCAAAGAAGATTAAGGAAAATTCATTGACCTTTATAAAGTAGGCCAATGCACTATTTTAACAAAACCCTGTAGCGTCTTTAAAATTTGAGGTATCCAGTGAATAAAAAAGAAAATGCTCAGAAAGGATCAATCTTTAATTTCGCTTTATCGAACGGTATCGAATTTTATTCGTTCACTCTACAGAGTGTCCCAAAAATTGACAAAAAAACATTACTTTCTTTTTGCCCTGTATATGACATTAAGACCAATTGTTTAAAATCAGCAATACCTCTAACGTATTCTTAAAGAACCAGGCTACAATTTAACAAAAAAAAGTCAAAATCAGTGAAGGGTTCAGGAAAATTAAAGTCAAACTTAGTGTAAATTTTACCCGTTCCCCTAATTATGCCGGTGTGTGTATATATATATATATATATATATATATATATATAATATATATACATATATTATTACAAAGGTTTATCAACTTATTGTTAGTTGGGCGACCAACAGCTGCTGAGCTGCGGTATCCTGAGAACTTGAAATCGCTGCTTCGCATTCCGATGCACTTTTAGTAACTGACTGCCATTAGGGGTTCTAAATTTTTAGAATATTTCTTATTTTAGAGTTTATTTAATTAAATTTTAATTGTAATGAAATTGTGTTTTTTTTTAAATTTCAGTTGGTTTATGTTAAAATGGCCATGCTCACATCAACTTCACCACACCACTTTTATTTGTGTTTTTAAAGTTTACCATACTAATATAGACACCATTGGAAAGTTGCAAAATCGTCTAAACATTGCTGTTAACCACAAGAAGGAATAATTTCAATGTGCCAAATTGGTTTTGTGAAGCACAAATAAGCATTTGTGAAACACAAATTGCTATGCTGGTGATGACATTGGCAAGAACAAATTCTCGCGCCCCACCACCTGTCTAAACAAGTTTGCTGAATTACTCTGTATACAAAGTAATTAAAAAACAATACTATTTTTACTTACTTTGTGATAGTAATAGGTGGCAAATCTATAATAGGCAGCAATCGAGGTGACGGTAAATTATCATTCCACTTGGACCAATTTTCATTGCCCCTTTTTCTACTTGGCAATCTATATGGTTTCATATAAATCTGTCCATAAACCTTTGAATGTCTTGGTCTCTTTTTTAAAGTTAAAACAATTTCTGGTGATGCTTCTTGTAGAAGAAGCATTACTTTTTTGGCCTGCCATCCGACTACGGTTTGGTAATTAACTTGTACTATTTCATCACCTTAAAAAGTATAAATTGGTTGAATTTTTTCCAAAAGTTTAAAAGAATATTCTAATATAGAACAGAAAATTGTAAAAATATTTTAATATAAGAAAATACTGTACACACTCTACTACTACAAACTCTAATAGCTTTTGGAACAATTCTCTGGGTGCAAAAAAAGACTCGACACTGTCAGTTTTGCATGAAGTAGTTCACTGTAATTTTCTAATTATCTACAGCACTCTTTTCTGGGAATGAAATTCCACATATTAAATTTGATGGTCAAAGATTGTGATTTTAAAAAAATGTAATCACATTTTTTTATATAAGATCTTGTATGTTTAAAATTTATTTCATGAACAAACAATAAATATTCATTATTACATTATTTTAACTTAAATTTTATGTATACCTTCTTCAATTTTTGAGTTTCCATGTGCAGGTGAGCCAAATTTAATATCAACAATTTGATGAATAGGGTGATAATTTGGCATAATATAAAACCCCAAGTCTTGTTCTTTCTTTTTCAAAGTTGCTAAATCTAAGGAGGCTGGTTGTAATATCATAGGATCGCAAATATCCTAAAAAATATATATCCTGTGTTCAAAAAGATGCAGTATATGGAAAATAGTGTTGTTTTAACTTCTTAAAATTTATTTATTTTTTTTGAACAAAATGCCCAAAAAATTAGTAATTTCTGATGACAAACAATTTAAAGTGTAGGGATCCTTAAAAATAGGCAATCTAACACTAAAACATCCAAAAGATAAGAACAATATAGGAATAACTTACTTGTATAATATGATCAGCAATGTTGGCAAGTTGTTCACAAATTTTCTTAATAGTAAGGACTGGGTTTTCAGAAAAAATACCCCTATGTGCTATATAAGCCATTTCAAAGCTTAAATTTAACAAATCTCTTTTATTGTCTATGTAATCTTTGTCCCCAGTGAAAGGTGATCTAGAACATAAAAAGGTAATTTAAAACATTAAATTATGAGTGTAAATCTTTCTTCAGACACTTCTGGTGTGTGTTTCTTGATAATCAGGAAATTGAATGTTTTTTGCCTATAGGTATTTGGGTGTAAAGAAGCATGGCTATACTTTTCTAGCCTTGGGATACATTCACATAAAAAAAGAATGAAATTTTGCAAAATAAATGTAATATAAGTTATCCTTTAAAATAATCCTATGTCCATTTTTAAAATAGATTCATATTCATATTTTGAGATAACTTTTCACTAAAAAGTAGAAAGCCTTTGGACATTGACTTATTTGTTAATTGAAATTGCCTTATTTATATTATTATTAAGACTTATTTTTACTTATGCAATCGATTGACAAGTCTTAATTAATAATTTGACAAAAATGGACAAAGGCTAGTTCCAATTTAAAAGATGAATTGTTTAATTATTAATTTAGTGTTTTCGAAAATTAAATCCTTAGGAAAACATTAACAGCAGATTAGAGCAGCTATACTTGTTTGGGATGTAAAATCAACATTATTCTTAAAGTTCATCAAAAACGGAATAAAAAAAAATAATAAAAAATATCAATTTTTCGATTAAAAATAAAAATAAAAAAAATCAGAAAAATCCAAAAATTTATAGTTTTGGAAATTTTTTTGTTTTGAAATTATTTTTTTTACACATAGAATATAAAACAAATCACTAGAAATTGCTAAACTTAAATGGATGCATTTAATTGACAAAAAACTTGTAAAGTACCCAATTTTTTAAATTTTGGAAATAAAAATAACCACGGAAATTTTTTTGTTTTTGTTTTTTTTTTAAATTTGTAAATCCATCGTAATATAGAACAAAATGAAAAAAAAAACATGTCACTATCTTGCAATATAAGTGGAGGAGTCCTTATGCACCCCTATGATAATGCACTTTTTACAAAAGATTAAAATAATGCTTTTACTTGAATTAAATGCTTTTGTATAGAATTTTCCCATTTGTCTATTAATAATATTTTTTAATTTTTGTTACATTTAATGCTGGTAAAAAAATATAAATTTTAAATTTGGCGATTTTCAGTTTTACTAATTTATCTGTCTAAAAATCACTACATAATTTTGTTCTTCTTTTTATAAATATAAAAATAAAATTTATGAGAGTTTTTTTAGTAAAACAAATAAGTGAATAATTGTGTAAATAAGATTATCCTGAAAAACAAAGTGTTACCATACATAAAATCATTCAGTTTGGCTGTGACCAAGTTCAAAAAGACAAAATTTTAGGAAAGTTTGTGTATTTTTGAGGTTAAATCTAAGTGGGGTTTATAAGTTAAAAACTATAAGTTTGCAACAAAATTTGACTTCAGATTTGTGATCAGAGCCCCAAAAACATCCTCATACTAAATTCCAATAAAATCGGCCATAGGCCTAATAAGTTAAAAATTACCAAACTTTTAATCCCTTTAGAGCGAGCTTTAAAGCAAGTTGGGGTCCGGTGTAGTTTAGCTCCATTCGATTTGAAAAAAATAAATATTACAGATAAAAAGAACACATTTTGTTTAGTAGATTTCCAAAAGAAAAAATCCGAAAAAATGCATTTTTGCAGAGAAAAATGAAATTAAAAGTCGAAAAAATACTATGTTTTTAGGTTAAGTAAAAGGCCAGAATTTGGGACGTTGTCGGATCAAAAAAAATTGTTCGACGGCGCATTTATGATAAAGAAATTTTACAATTTAATGAGGAAAACCTAACGACAACTAACCAAAAACTAACCAAAACTAGGTAATAGTTTGAAAGTTGTTGTTGGTTAGTTCTGATTTGTTGTTTCTATAAAAAAAACTTCATTTCTGGTAAATGGGAAAAAAACAACCTTCAATAATAACAAAATAATATAAAACATCTGGCAACATTGCTTATTGAAGGACGCAACCGTCAACAAAAATGTCTTTTTAGTGTATTCTTTCTCACTCTTTTTCATGTTAGTCCCATATATTACTCAGCATATTTTATACGGGAAATAAAGAAATTATTTTATTTTGTGATAATGTGAGTGAAAATTTCGTTTTTCAGACCCTATGTGTTTTATTATGGTGTAACAAATATGTGAAAACAAAATTATATTAAATATTGCTATTTAGCAATGGAGCTAAAGTTCACCGTAGCCAGCAAGTTGGCTGCCAGTAAGTCAGTTCAGGTTTATAGTTATTACTATTTACACTTACCTATCTAACCATAATACTAAAGGTTTTATAGCAGCTACTATGTTATGAACATCTGACATAACTTGTGTTTTAACAAAATCACTTTTTTCATCAACAAGTAAAGTTCTTTGTATAGAGAGTTAGATGCGCAAGATAATTTAAGGGCAAGCATTTGTAAGTTCTCCTTGTCAAGTTCATAATGCTAAAAAAATAAAAATGAAAGTATAGAAATAATTGCCCAAAAAATAGAAATTTAGCAAATTATGATAGTAAGTCACTTTATATTTTAAAATAAATCTAACTTACAAAATTTCTAAGATGCTCTACGGCTTCCAAAATGATTTCTTGGTGCCCCAATTTTTTAACACCTAGATTATCAAGATCATCAGCACGTAAATTCAGTAACTGGTGTCCTGTTACACCATTATTTAAAAAAAAGCTTGGTATTGTAAAATTACATTGTCCAAACCTAAAAATAGTATATTCAAATATATTGTCCAGAAATCATACTACAAAATAATAACTGCAAATAATCCAAAGGCCAAGACATCTTTAAGAAATCTACCTTTTAGCCAGTACATAACTTGGTCTACAGACCAATCCTTGACATTTACATACGCCATTGTTAGAGTACATTTAAAAACACAAAATAAATTCAAAATATTCTAAGACAGAGCTTTTAAAACATGAACACCCAATACAAAAAAAAAAGTACAAGTCCAAACTTTTGCTTTTGACATCTTTTCGACCTGAAGAAACTTGTCAACAAAAGTGATTCATAACGATCAAAGCGACATCTGCTATTGTTAGCAACACACTTGTTCTTCCTCTTTTTGTGATTGGTCGCCTTATCAACTAGCATTAACTGTTGCTACAGATGTGTGTGATTTGATAACCTCTTCGAGCATATACCTTCTAGAGGCATTCTGACCTCGTAACCGTGAGAACGGCGGCGAATAATGTACTAGAATTATGTGTGCTTTCTCTCGCTAACCGCCGTTTGCATGGTCAAGAGGTATAGAGACAAGGTTGCCTCTAGTAGATATATGCTAAAAGGATAAGCTGGAATGTGCGCACTTTTTAGATTGAGCTTTACATTTCGATGTACGTTTATTCCATGCTTGAAGATGAACAAGATTGCCGATACAGAGGCCCGATCCTGTAAGCAAATTTTTTGACATTCCTTTTCTCTATCTCTTTCAAAACAGTGAAAAACTTATGAGTTACCTTTAAATGCAACAAGAACATGTGATCCCTATTTTGACATTCTCTTTCCTTATATTTTTACAGAGTCCCAGCCCAGGATTCTTTAAAATCGAAAAGAGAAGAGAAACTATGACCAATGTAAAGCTGCATTTACAATGCAATTCGAACTCCAAGTTGAGGTGGAATTGGCTTGCTTGTCATATGGTGGTAGCACGTTAGCATTTACAATTCAAATTTTTCCCATTGTAAATGCTAACGTGCTGCACCTGACAAGCAACCAATGAGGATATTTTCGCAACTTACCGTTTTTAACTACTGGTTGATAGCAGTCCTTTCCCCCACCATTCTAACCGTGTTTAACCCGCCTATCCTCGCAAAAACGAAACGGTTTACGTATGTCAACTTACATACTAATCGTTTAATACATTTTTAAGTTTAAATTTAAATGTAAGGTCTTTGGAGAGTTAGGAAATAAGTCGAAAAGATAATATATAAACCAAATTTTTCATTTAATAAGATATTAGCTGTTTCCAATTCAGCTATAACGAGTAAATTTTTCCTTTATGATTTAAATATAAGTGCATTAATTCATCCATTTGGGAATTAACATATAAACCAAAAAATCTGCAATCCAAATAGTTGTTAAACCATAGCAAAAAAACATTACAGAACCAAAACAATAGAAAAGCCGCGAATCCTCCATTATTTTAAATTTAAATTTGACATAACTATTATTAACCCTCCTCCTGACTAGTGACGATAGCGGTAGATACAGGGTACAAAGTCATGACGTAAATACTGACGTCAGAATACCTTCTCCTACATTACCGCTTCTCGCGAAAATAAACCGGTATGTTAACTGTCCTAACAATGTTCAACGCGGTATGTCGCCAAAATTTGATGAATTCCACCTCAACTTGGAGTTCGGAGCATTGTAAATGCAGCTTAACCTTAGTTTTTTCTGACAGATGTCCAGCTGTCAATTTTTTTTGCGGCTTTTTGTTGATTTTTATAAAGATTTGTCTTATTGGACCGTTATTTTAAAAAAATTAAACAAACATTATTTATTTAAGATAAAATGAGTTCCTCCAAAAAAACTTCGAGTTTGCCTGGATTTGGTAAGATAATTATTTACCTTATATGTCTTTTAAACTTTAAACATAGTATATGCTGATTGAAATCTCAAGGAATTCAAGGATAAAATTTATTATGTTTCTGAGTTTTCTGTTTTATTTACATATCTATTAACTTAAATTTGTATATACAGGATTATGTTCATAGTAAATAGAGAGGGAAATTTAAATTTTTACCAACCTGTTAGAAAAGTAAATCTATCTTGCTAGGAAAAATATGGTACATTATACAATATTTTTTATTTCAATTTACATGTACTCTACAGAAATTAATATTTCCAACAAAACTTACAAACTACAAAATATTATACGTCATTTAACAAAATAAAAGAACATATACATACAATTTAAAATTAAAAACAACTAGCTATAGCTCTCTTAAAACTAACTAAACTTACAGAAAATAATTCATTCTCAATATAATTGTCATTAAAATTTTTTAAAAGTCGATCAACAAAGCTGTTTAGTTCATAATTAGTTTGGTGTCTATTTTCAAAAAAAGTTGCCAAGCTCAAGTAGCTCTAGTCTCTAGTCTAGGAATATGGATTCAACCAAACCATTACAATTAGGTATTCAATCATGTTCAACAATTTGTAAAGGAAAATCGCCATTGTATCCTGCCTGCGTTTTTTTAATGATTTTAACCCCAACAGTTGAATTCTAGTTGAATAAGGCACGTCCTTGTAAGGAAACCTATGCTTATTTATTATCATAATGATGGACACTACTTATTAACTTTTCCTACTTTTTTATTTTAAGCTTAATTTATTGGAAGGTGGTTTTTCGCAACTGACATTTAGACAATAAGGCAGTCTAACGAACTGTCAACAACAGCTGATTTCATTCTCTTGGAGGACAGGTTTACATTTGGTTTTTATTAGTGAATGTGCATTTTTAAGGATTTTTATGAAGTTAATAATTATAATGCCTTCATTTTGTTGTGTAATAAACTGTGCTAATAGAGGAGACAGGAATAGAGTGGATTTTTACAGGATTCCTTCTATTTTAAATAAGAATGGTGCTTTACGGAATCTATCAACAGTCTGTTTAATAGTTTGTAACAAGGGTTCTAATAAATATTACGACAAAAATGAACAATCATAAATATTGCTTTGCATGCTCAAATTAAAAGTTTAATGGTAATTTATGTTTGACTTTTTAAGTGCTTAATAATAAACGGTCTATTATATATGTTAGGGGCTTTAAACAGAAAGCAGATAGGACCGGTTTCATAGGGAAAGGCCGAAGATACGGCCCCAGAAGAAACATCTGGTTCCTGTAACGCAGGGACCGGGAGCTACCCATGTCACTAGGCCAACAGAGGGGGCATGACGGATCTAATCATCTGCTTGTCATACTTTCCCGGGACAGGGACACCAGAACACATATTGTGCTCGTGTCCGGTAGCAACATGAGTAGAGGAAATATAAGAACTCTCTCTCCCAATCTGATATCGGTTCATTAGAAGTCTGATCCTATTGGGAGAAAAATAAAAAGGTGTGAGCTACAATAGACCGAGCTGTGCAGTGGAGGGCATAAAAAGTCAACTCCCCTTTAAACCTACTACCTACCTAGGGATATAAAAGTTACTTAATTATATGGTAGGTACTACAAATATAGTACTACTTTTTATGCGAGAACAGAAAAGTGTACTAGAATAAAGTATACTATTTGCAGCGATCATTACATCAAAATGCCACCAACAGATAACATGACATTGCACTTGGTGTCATTACTGAGTGTAATGGTCAAATTTGTTATACTTACAGGCTTTTAAGAATCAAATAAACACAAAAATTAAATTATCCAATACCATAGAAGCAATAAAACAAAGTTTTGTATGAAACTAGTATATTATCTTTAGTGTTCTCATTACTTTATAGCCTCATTCATAGTTACTTAGGCCATGAAATATTCACCTAATAAAGCTCTACTTCATAACCTAAATACCTATTAAAATTAAATACAATTTCTATTATATTTAAGTTTTTTATTTAAAACTTTACACCCACCTATAAACAAAACTTAATAATCAGATACAAGGTGCTCCATTAAAAACAAAAAACCTAAATAAAGAATAGTAAAAATTATTTAATTTAAAAACTAACACCACTTAAATATGTAAGTTTGAAACAAGTGAAGAGACCACACTTCCGAAACACTGGTTACCAGATTCGACACAGTTCATACTGTATGTTCTACAAAGTAATATTTATTTAAATCCAATTTAAATTTAACATGGTTGGTACAGTGGTTTTAATTTTATTTAAACACCTTGTTTTTCTTTAATAATTTTTGCATCCAAAAACTTCACACAATGTGCAGGAACTAAAAACCCACATGGCTTTGTTGTTGTGTTAAAAAACTTTTGTAAGCCTAAATAGCAGACAATATCCATTTGAAAAAAAGGGGAAAAAAGCACAGGATTCATACTTTAAAATCCGACTTTTTTAAAAAAAAACGGATCCACAAAATTAATTCCGGAGACTTTTTTGTATCATTTTTTGGCATCCCCATTTTATTTAAACTTCCCCAAAAATCGCTCAGATTGATTCTCTATAAGTACCATTATTTTTAAAGAGTCCCAAATAATATAAATATACTTAAAAGTCACTTTAAACATTGAAATCCAAAAAAGCCCTTTATAAAACAGACAATGCAAGGCGGTTAAATTCAAAAGGGGTTGTTTGTCCTCCACAAGTTTGTTTACCGTAATCAGCTTTTTTTATTAAAACAGGTCTATATAGATAGGGTTGCGATCATCTAAATTGCCGATGCCAGACAAAAACTTCAAAAACCCCGTACATACAAAAAATATTTTTATAATTAAAACATTTTTATTTTTTGTTTGTTTGACAAAATCAACTACAGCACAACAAACAAAATACTAAAATAATTTAATAGATACTAATAAAATTATTCATTTTTTTTTCTGAGTTAATCTGTAACATTGGAGTTGGTTTGGATGGAAGTCAACGATTATGAATTAATTTTTAAATAAGATTTATTTAAATTAATTGCTTATCTTTCAATTAATCAAAACAACCATATTGCAGTTTTTAGAAATTTGGTTGTCTTTATTGTTCTGATACATATGTTATATACTTTATTGAAATAATTTAATTTGTTTATTATCAAATACCTAAGTATGATAAATATCATTATGCATGTGATATTTCAAATTGCAGTGAACATTCTATAGGTGGTATATTATATGCAAATGAAATTTCTATGTTATTAAACCAAATATTAATAAATAATACACAGTGTTTTATTCAAATAATTATTTGTCCTTTTCTTTTAATCTAATCAAAACTATTTTTTTTTGTGTATTCACTGTTTTGACAATTTCTCTACAAATCCTATTTTTTATCAATATAGTGGAAATATTTAACTTCCTATAACTGTCCATTTGTATACTTCAGTCATTATGATTTTTTAATATTTTTTTGTACTTTATTATTGGTTTTGTCTATTTGCTTACAAAATTAAAAACAAACTTGCCTAATACAACAAATTTTTTTTGACCACTCATCATGCTACCACGCAAATTGAGACAATCCTCCAAGGAAAAACTGGGCAGTCCTTAGAGTGTCCGGTCTGTGCAGGCCACCGATATCCGAGCTGCACAGTTTTTCCCGTGAGGATTGCCTCAATGTGTGTGGCTGGCAATAGTTAGATCTTACTTAAATATATTTTTTGTTCTTAGAGATTGATCCAGATACTGGTAGATATATTCCTGTTCCAGTTGACTTTGCAGGTATTTATACTAAGAGATACAAATTATTTATTTTAGAATTAAGTTTACAAAATTATGTACCATATGGTCTGTGATTTATTTCTCAGAAATTTTCATTCTAATTAAATTAGACAAATTCTGCAAAAAACAGGTACATACTTCAAATTAAATATTAACCAAAATTTTCATTTAAAAAGTCAACAGAGTTAAAGGGGATGAGTACACATGTTAAAAACTAGCTTTTATATAGGTATTTTAACCTACCTTCAGATAAAATAGCTTTTTAGTATGTATTTGTATGTTGAATAAAAGATGTTTTTTGAGCTTCCAATGTATTAATTTGTGCGTGTAGTGCCGCTGACCACGTCTTGGCCCAAGGATATTACATGGCTGGTCATATGCTTGAATCCTACTTGGAGAGCAGCACAGGAAGAAATGACAATTGAAGGAAGCAGTAGTGATCAGACAAAATTCTGGAGTATCTAGCAAAACCTTTATGGATATTAGAAATGTTGAGAAACCACACTTAACCAAGTATATTAAGCATTTTAAGACTTACATAAATCTTTCCCTTAAACACATGAATATGTCCATCACTCTGCCTCAGAGCTCTTAGATTCTGTATATAGTCGAAACTATACCCATTTGTAAAATTACGTCATTTTGTTTATCCTTGTTTAGCATATTCAAACAGGGTGACAACAAACTTTTGAAAAAAATGGTGTCTGATAATTATTAATTTTTTGTATTTTTGGTTATGTGAAATATCCGTTAGTGTCAATCAAAAATATTGGTGTGTTAACTTGTTGTCGAAATTTAGGTCGAGAAAAAGATATAATAGGTATAATGAACAATCGCAGCTGATAATTTTAAATATCTTGTTTTTTTTTTCACTGAAAACTGAAAATCGAATTGAAAATGTAATACAGCGAGCCGCAGATGCAACAATATTGAGCCCAACATCGATCGCAAATATAAAGAAGAATGGGATAAAATTAGACCAGGATTATGCTTCCAGTATGTCTTTCAAGCAAAGGATCGCAAAAACTAATATTACAAAATAGTTAAAAAATACAATTTGGGACAAAAATTTATTCTATGTTTTCTAGAAAAAAGTATGTAACATTGGCAACAATAAGACAAGAGTTCGGAAGAAAGAAAGATTTTGAGTTTTCCAACGATTCCTTAAAAAGATGGATCAAAACTATAGACTTCAAGTGAAAAAAATTAGATGATAGAAAATATTTGATGGATATTGTTAATAAAAGAATCAATTTTTTAAGGGCGTATATCAAAAATATAAATTTAGATCTGGGAGGTTTTACTCAAGTTTTAATTGACGAGACGTGGATCTTTAGCAGAGGATGTTCTTTTTTGTTGATTATTCATCACTGATCCTAACAATTGGTAATTGTTATTAAGTTTGTTAATAAATAAATACTACAAGATTATTTTTATTTTTTGAGATTAAATGTGTATAGTCGAATGTAAAAATTATAATATACTGCTAAATCATCATTTGTTAATTTCTAAACGGATAAAAAAACATAACATACTAATAATTTCTGAATCCATAGAAAAATTTCCGCAGTTTCCGTTTGACCTCCGAGCAGTGAAGTGTACGCGATAAGAAACTCCATAGTTTTTTTCGGGAAGGCGGTTGAAGGAGCCGATACGCTCGGGGATCAAGGAGAGACTCACTTCAAACGATGGAGTCCTTCTTCTGGGGCTAAGCACTGTAAACGAAGAGTCCTATACCTGTCTCTTTCGGGTTTGGGGGCCCACGAGGAATTTTCCCATGGCGGAAGATGGTTGCGCGCTCAGCCAGGGAGTGACAGTACTGACAGAAAATGGATATACAGTTGTGGACAAAATAATAGCAGTGGTCAAATAAAATCAACACAATCTATTGTAACTGATAAGAAATTCTCTTCTGGTTAAAATTAAATGTATACTTTATTTGCTTATCATGTTTACTTAGTATCCTATTGAAATGACAAGATTTAAAAAGAAGATAAACAAAATATTTTACTTTTTGTAAAAATCCCAACTTAAACCTGGTCAAAATAATAGCAGCGTTAGAGTGTTTAAGTTGCAAAATATTCTTCCTTTAAAAAGATCATTTAAAATAATCTCCAGTATCTTCTTAAATTATTACTTGTAATTTACAGTAATAAATAAAGTTTTGATTTACCATGTAATGGGAAGAAAAAAGCCCTTACTCCTGAAAAACGTGAGTTAATAAAAAAATTGCAAAGAGGGAAAATCATATTCGCAGATTAAAAATAGAATGGAATGCTCAGCTAAGATGGTAGCAAATGCTTTTAAGTGGCAGTCAGTCCTGAAACACGCGGCCGTAAGCGCAAAACCAGCCAAGGAAGATAAACTTTTAATCGAACAGCGATGAACCGGTTTGCTTCATCTACAAAGCTTAAGGAGAGTGTAGGACTGGATGTGAGTACTAGAACTATAAGAAGACGACTAACAGAACAAAACCTGAAAGCCAGAAACCCAAGGAAACTTATTAAGTTAGAAACAAAGAAAAAGACGATTAGAGTTTGCGAAAAATGATGTTAAATGGCTTTGACTAAATGGCGCAACATATTATGGTTTGACGAATGCAAAATCGTTTTATCTGGCAATACATGTCAAAAATTTACATTAGACGCCCTTTAGATACCATATCAGCTTCAATATACCGTAAAAACTGTAAAGCTAGGGTTCCAAATTATGGTATGGGCAAGTTTTTCGTATTATAGTGTAGGGCCCCTATTTAGGATAAAAACCATAATTTGCTAGTATCTATTAGATATTTTACGAAATTTTGCCTTATGCAGAGGAGCAGATGCCAATTAAATGGGTTTGTATGCGGACAATGACCCAAAACATACTAGTCGGTCATGCAAATAATTTATGCACGATGAGAAAATTAATGTCCCAGACTGCCCTGCACAAAGCCTGGATCTTAACCCCATAGATAATCTTTAGGTGATATTAAAGATGTCGTAGCACGTGAAAAACTTACAAATCAAGAGCAACTATGGTCTGTAATTCAGGATTCCCGGAATAACATTCCAATTACCAGGTGTCAAGATTTGATTAATTCTATGCACGTCGGTGTGAAGCTGTAATTTCTAATAAATTGTTTACCATTAAGTATATGTCAATTAAGACTAAAAAGAAAATTAATTAAGTTTATAGCATTCTTAATATTTTTATATTCATTTAGAAACACTGCTATTATTTTTGCATCAAAATTCTACAATTTATTAAAAAAATATATATTCTTCTACAATTTTGTTTCATTTTTGGGGTATAACTCTATTTTATGTATGTCTTTAGGTCAATGTGTTATATCTTAGTTTTGGTATGAATAGAGGATTTATATTTTATTTTCTCTAGCACTGCTATTATTTTGTCCACAACTGTACATAATACCAGTAGCAGTTCTTCGTCAGATCGCCATTGTTTGTGCCTTGCATCGATAATTATTTAAAAAGTACACGTTTTTCGGAACGTGTGACTGGAAAGGGGAGAGCTGGCATATTGATTCCAAAAGGACAGAACCCAACAAAAAAAGCCATTAATTATCTATTTATGCCATACGTTTTTTCTTACCGGGATGACGTAACTACAAACGGATATAATTCCGACTTTAAATAGTCTTGCATACAAGTAACTTATTCAGTATTCGCCTAAAGCTGACTAAACGTACTTGCGAATTGAACCGTTGTGTTTATAAATATATTAAGACAATAAGAGTTCATGAAACATCTTTTATTTAAACTACATCGCTGTCTATAACCTTGTAATCATTTACATCAATATATGCTACCAGCAAATAATTCTAAAAAAAAAAAATCGAATTATTTTTCATTATCTTCAGGCATATATGATGTTTTGATTTTAACAATTACACGGGTCCACAAAAAAGTGGTGTGTGTTGGGTGTCGGACTAAGATTTTCTGGCGTATTTTTTCCGCTGAACACGAACCTGAAATCTTTGAACCCCAAAAAACCGAAAAACATTTACCACAGAAACCTACTACCGGAA
>JAHBCN010003760.1:0-71509 GCA_019359885.1 Listronotus oregonensis | reverse complement strand
GCCAAAAGTTAAAACTAATAAAAAAAATTTTCCCTCTTTTGGTCAACTGCATTTGTGTTGACAGATGAACAGTTTTAAATAGGGTTGCATTAAAAGAACTTTGAAACTTATAATGATTCCTTTTAAATTCTTCCAGTCCAACAATGGCTTATTACAGAAAAACGTTTGCAATTCGTTACCCGTTTAATAATAAGCAATCCCCCGGGGATCAGATTTATAAAAAAAAAAAGTGGTTGGTGAATATGTATGTTCTCTACTGCAAGCATGCATAGCCAACATATGCTTTTTTGAGTCAAAAAAACCCAAGAAGGAAAACCCCATAAAATACAAAAAAATATATCCTTTTATACCTGGTGTGGTATTAATAAAATTCATTGGACTTTTTTTTTCAGTGTCCTTTAACCCACCAAATATACATACAATTGCTTTAAAAAAAAAAATAATTAACCTTCTGGATGAATTTAAAAAATATTATATGGTAGCAGGATGGACCTCCACCTCATGCAGTTCATGATGTTGACTTAAATCAGCTTCTGCGGTACTACGAGTGTACTCTCCGCAATTGAACCATCACATCTATCAAGACTAATATAAAGTGGGATACTCTATAACACCTCATAGCGAGTCCACAAAAAGTCTGACAGAAAAATAAGACAACTGCTCTAGGATCTTCTTTTTTTTTATAACCATACAAACAACTTCCTAATAAACAAACCATCTTTTTCCCAATGAACGTTTTGTGTATGCCTATCCTCAATCTCTGGTATAAATAGCCTTGGATATCTGCTGGACTTAAATCATTTACTGTCACTTTTCTTCTTTCTAAATAACATTAAGATACATATAATAAACAAAACAAAAATTTTAAAAAATTATATTCATTACTATCGTTTATTTAATCAAATCAAATCAAATTTATTATGTAAATACAAAATCATTGCTTACATTCGTCAATAAAAATAAGAGTTTGTCAAATCGGCATACAAATATTAAAATAATAAATAGGTAATTAAAATTTTTTAAAAGAAGAACCATTTAAGACAAACATACAAAACAAATATGCATTAATTAAAACATAAAATCCAAAATATCTTTCAAAACAATGTAAGTATATCAATAAAATTACAGTTAAGGACAGAAAGAACAAAGAACAGAGAGCATCACATTGGAAACATATTAAAATAATATTTAAAATATTGCTCTGTGCTGTAGAAAGCATTTTTATTAAAAACGTTTTATTTTCTTTTTAAATTTCTGGAGATTCAAGTTTTTGACTCTCTGTGGCAACAAGTTATACAACTTTATCGCCATGTGCTCAGGCCTGCTCTGACATTTTGTTAGCCGACAGTGGGTAGGCACATAATGAGTCTTATTCCTTGTGTCATGATTATGTATATCCTCATAGGTTGGCAAACCGTTTTTCTGCTTTATGTAAACTAAATTTTCTAGGATATGAGCATAATTTAATCTCCGTAACACCCTTAGTGGGTTTAAACAATAAAACTAAAAGAAAATAAGCATGTCGGGTCGGTTTCCCCTTAAAAATTTAACAAATTCTACTTTAATTATTTGGCCGACTGTGCATGTCACCTTCAAATCAAAAAGTTGAACGATCAACGATGGCCGTGTCGCATTGCCAATAACATAACATGGTATGTGCTGAGGCACAGCCCTACTTCACTACAAGCCGTGAACAAGGAAATCTGGCAACTATGCCTTTTGATCTAGCGACACACGTTTAGTAATATGATTTACGTTGAATGACCTGTTTCTCTGTTGTGTTATTGTGAATAAATCAACTTTTTGAAAGAAAATATTGTTAAGATAAAGACTAAACCTGTAAAAGGTCTTACTGTGTGAAATTTGTGAGTGACCGGGACGTTTTTTCCGCAGACATTGCGAAAAAAATATATTATCTGCGGGTGCAATGTGCCGGTGTTATAAAGTACTTAAAGTAAATGGCGGCAAATGAACTTGACATTTTGTGGTGGTGTTTTTAAAAAATAATTAAAATTGAAAGTGTGTTTTAATGATTCGTGTTTGGCTTTAATTTTGAAGGTATTTTTTAGTTATTTTTTAAAAACAGTAACAAATATTAGCATTGGAAATTACCGTAAGTACTTAGGTATACATTTTGGAATTTTGTCGTTCGTTTTGATTTTTGTTATTGCGTTGCATAGGTACTTGGTGCCTGCTTATTAGATACTATTTAGTTACTGTTATTATTATTATTTTCCTCCAAGTCCTTGTTGTGTGCCTGGGTGCAAATCCAATTATAAAACTTCTCTTGATGCAGGAGAACCAGCTGTATCTGTTTTCACCTTTCCAAAACCTTAAAGCCCATTGGCTTAGGAATATTCCTAGACAGTCATGGTCACCCTCAAAATATTCTGTGGTTTGCGCTAAGCATTTTGTAGAAAGTGACATTATTAGAGAGGATGATTATCGCTTGCCAGATGGGTCAATGCAAAAGGTACCTACCAAAACTAGACTAAAGTTAAATGCAGTGCCTAGTATTTTCCAAATTTACCACATTACTTCTCAAAAACAGTCCCTGTTTCCGAAAAGTCCTGCTGAAAGCTTGGCATAAACTTGAAAACAATAATGGTCGCCTTACAAACGACACCCATTCTGCACTTTGCCATAGTACCTCTGTTTTACTAGAAATAATTGACTATTTATTTTCAAAATTTGATTTGTCGTATATTTTACCAGGTAAATTTACTACTGAAAAGTTAGAAAAAAGATTTGGTAAATACAGACTTCTCGGGAGGTTGTAATTACAATGTTAGCTTTGATGATATTTTAAATGCTGAGAAAAAATTAGACTCAAACATATATTTAGAAGCGCTGCTGATGGTAATTTCTCTTTAGCTGAGATTAAAAAACAGGGAGACAGCTGTATCCAGGAAAATGATCTTGATTGGACAATACCTCAAAATAATTACACTGAAAAATTTTTGTTTTTACTTGAAACTGAATACCTAAATGAATATGAAATTGACAAATCGGTACAAATTTATATAGCCGGTTATGCTGCCCACAAAATTGTAAAAAAATATAATAATTGTAACATCTGTGTTTCTTTTCTTGTTGAAAGTAAGGGAAACCTAATTGACGACGAATACTTTGATTGTCTACAACGTGGCGGTTTAAAGGTTCCTACAGAAATTGTTAAAGACGTTCTGTTCCATATGTGCGCGAAAATTATTAATGACCCTGATACTGAGAGTGACTTCCTAAAAATGGAAAATCAAAAAGCTATCCTGTGTGATCTAACTAATTTAAGCACTAGACAATGATTTATGCTCGCAATGTATTTGTGGTAACGAGAACAAAAATATGTTCATTATGATGTGCTCTATATTTTCAAACATTCTTTTAAATAATTATGTTAAAAAAAGAAATAACAAAAATGCCACAGAAAAATCGGAAAAGGCTGAGTCAAAAAACAAAAAAAGGAAACTAGACACATTTAATAAATAAATAAACAAAACTAAAACTAAGTACAATTACTAACTAAATGTTAAATTACACTTGTTTCCTTTTACAACAGCATCATGTTCTTATGCCTTGACCTATGCACATAAATTAATTTGTTTTAGAGTTTAAATATTATATAAATATATGTATTTTTTCAATTATTATACTGATTTAATTATTTTAATGGAAATATCAATACTATTTACGCGATCTTTGATTGAATTTAAAAATATGCGCCTCGATACCCGGATTACGCTCATCGCGCTCGAGGGAAACCGATCTGAATCTCTTGCCGGTTGCGGCGTTGCCAAGTGGTTGTTCACGGCTTGTAGTGAAGTAGGGCTGTGGCTGAGGTTTTAATTTGATTACGTTCCAATATTACATCTCGGATGGGAGCGGAGTAGCAGATTTTCATGGTCTCGAAGCAAATGAAACTAAACCGGAATAATAAAACACTTCGGATTTTCGTAGTAGCTGATATGTGTCATTTCCATTTGTTTATTTAAAGAAAAAGTTTAAAGAGTTTTGGGGACAACGTTGTGCAGGCGTTTGTTTTGATTTTCACTGGAATTCGTCGTGTTTTAAGCAAATTAGTCTATATACTTTTTAATGGATGCATTTAACAATGTTAGCATCTAAAAACCTGCAATAGTGAAGCTTAAAAAAAAAACTTTTTTTTGCTGGCGCTTCTGTTGAAAATGCAGTGTGTGGTTTGCAGCAAGCAGAGTGAGGAAATTGAGATATTTTCGTGTAATGGGTGCAAATTAGGGTACTGTAGAAAGGTTGTACCTGCTGTGGTTTCACCTACTGAGGTAAAGGTGCTGCATTTAAAGGGCAAAAGGGTCTTAAACTTTTATTGCACTAAGTGTCGAGTAGGAAATGCATTTACGCTATTTCAAAGCATAATTGAGGAAAAAGCGCAAACTATTAAAACTAAAAATAAAATAATCGAACTATTAGAGCAGGATACCAAAGAACTACGGGAAAAAATATCTGCCCAGGAAAGCCAGTGCCGACAAAGTATTGTCCAGAATAAGAGTGTTAATACAAGAAATTATGCATCTGTTACCAAGGAAAGTGTGTTTGTTGTTAAACCAGTTGAGGCTGGAACAAGCAGGATCTGCGGATCTTGGAATTGGTATATTAGGAATAAAATTTTCCAGGGTCGGGGGAGTAGTTATTAAGTGTAAAAGCAGAGATGAAGCTGGCAAAATAAGGGAAGCAGTGAAAAGTAGCTTAGAAAATGAATTAAAAACTGAAATACCAAGCAAAAAGGATCCAAAAATTAAGATTATTGAAATTGAGCAAGGTTACACAAAAGAATTGTTACTTGATTCACTAAAGGGCCAAAATCATTCATTAATGGGACCAGAGAGTAAGTTTATTATTAAAGTATTTAGGAAAATGCAACCGTAAAAGTATACAAGTTGTTTAACATAAGAAATTATTTGATTACCATTTGTTTCCCAGTAAACTCTTATATTAAAATTGGTGTATTGGAGACTTTTAGAAATTTCATAATAAACATAAAAAATTAAAAACAAACTTGATAAAAATGTTTTTCAATATTTTTTTTTACTAAAAATCAATCTTACTTACTTGCAATTAAATTATTTTTCTTTTTCCCCGACTTTCCTTTATTGGAAATCATTGCCTTTACAATGCTATTGGTGGGAGACACCTTGCTCCCACTGGAACTCTTATGAACCTCGTAACTAGGCTACTTTTTAATAAACCACCACAATCTGTCTCACTATAATCCATCCTATATTTTCCAACTGGAGTTGACGATGATTTAGGATCAAACAACTGTTTACCAAAATTCTTATTCTGATATTCAAAAGACTGCTTTACCTGAATTGGTATTAGATAATCTTCCGAGGGCTACAGAGCGAATACTCTGCGTACTACCCATTTTTTAGGATCAACTGGCACTTCGGGAAACTCGAAAGATTTCTTATATGGGGTTTGTTGGAGAGTTTTTGGAGTATCAGGTAAAATTACTAATGGTTTAGGGCTGTCGGCCGGATAGGCAGGTTTCGGGATATCTAGGGATTTTCTCGGTGGAGGTTTGGGTGGTAACTCCTCACCAGGAATAACGTCTTTATTTTCTACTAAATTTTTTGCTTCAGGATCTAATTTTTTTAAATACTCCGTTTTGTCGGGCCGCTTTGGCTCATTATCATCAATTTTACATTGAACATCAATATGAATTTCTTTTAACTGTTTCTCGTCGTTTTCCTTTTCTAAAATTGGAGGCTTTAAATCAACGCTTTCTACAGTAGTCTTGTGGCTTGCTTGTACTGGTAAAATATCGTCTTTTGTAGCATTTTCAGTTTCTTTAAATAAAAAATCTTTAGATTCTTTAATTGTAGGTGAAGTTTCTGTGATGGTCTCAGGTATTTTTGGAATAACATCTGGAAGTTTGTCCAAATGGGGTCTCTCTCCCTTTATAGGTGTAGATTCTAGTGATGGCGGATCATCTTCTAAAAATTACAAGATACAATATAGGGTGAAAGTCATATAAGTTAAACGTTTAGACCTTTAGAATGACCAGACGTGGACAATTTACCAGTTAAGCAATTTTTAAATGAAATGGTTTAGTGTGGAGTTTTTATATTACAGATTCAGAAAAAAACTGTGTTTGTTATTAGTTAAGGTTAGATATTTTATTAGTACCATACCACCAGCTACAGTTCTAGCAAAACGCGTGAAGATAAAATCCACAGAAGAGAGGCTGACGTTAAATTTGCCTTTTATTTCATTTAAAAATTAAAAGGCATAGGTCAAACTTAATAAGGATGTTTTAAGTTTTGTAGGGAGACATATATATTATATTTTTAACTTGTATTTTACGGATGTTAGCCCAATTGTTCGGTCAGTGTTTGTATCACATCACGAAAAGACAACTTTAGAAAGATCTACCTTAGTATGATCACTAGTAGAATAGGCCCTTTAAAAAAACTGTACGCTAGCTTAGGGATTCCCTAAATTAGCGTAAAGAGTTTTACATGTTAATTAAACTATACTTTACATTACCTGTTAAATCATATGCCGGCGTACTATGACTCTTGTCCAACCTTCCTCTTAACTTAGTAGTAGCACTTCTAGGCGGCACAACTGGCTTTTGGCCATTAGTTTTTTGAGGTATTTCAGGTATTTTCTTCCCCTGACTTCTGGGCATGACTCTAGGCTTCGGTGGCGAAATTTTCTCTGATCGTCAAACTTTTTAATCATATTATGGACGTTTATTTCGGCAAGAATTGGGTCTTTAACTATCAATGCGTTTTTGTTATTTTGGTTTTCAGTGTCATGATTTATTTTGGAAAAACTACCGGTTAAGGACGTCTCTTTCACCAAATCAGACACCATGCTACTTCGATCGGTAAGATCTCGCCCTTCGTCAATAAAGCTTATATTTTCGTTGGTTACACTTGATAAGCTGTTAACACTAACGCTCTTCTCGTCATTAAGATTTGTTTCTTCTACCTTTATATCTAACAAATCTATTTTGTTCTCTATTTTTACTCCATTTTCACCTTTGGTTTTCATTTCTCTTTATTGTCGTCAAAATTCACCTTCTTTCTCGCACTTCCCTTATCCGCCTTTTCGCTATCTTTATCTTTTTCCCTTAAAGCTTTCTTTGAAGCTCTTCTTTCTATTAAATTTGTAATACCTATGACTGTAGTTGGTCTCGGACTGGAATCAAGACCTACATTGCAAGAAGGCACTCTTGTCGCGTAAAAATTCAGAATCTTCCTCAAACTTGCTCGTATCTATATGGTAGGAGCTAGCGGCATGATTTGTATTAGTGCGTGACTGAATAAAATCCCAATACTGAAATAAAACAACAAAAGTATTCATGATGCTGTTAAAACTTCCAGTAGAGACAAAAAAATTATGCCCAAAGTGAAAAATCAATTTATTGGTATGGAGCTTGAAGATTTGAAGGTGTGAAGGAAAAGGAAATAAATTTCACAAGCAGCAGTGACTCTCCAACAGTCTAAGGAATTCTAGGGTTGAAGAAGCGGATAATGTGGGAATTCAGGGCTTCTCTAAAGGGTTTTGAGGGAGTGGCATTTCATGTTGTCCTAGTAGGCAAAGCATTTTACATATTAATGATTCATTATTCATTATTCAGTCACGGAAATATTAGAGAAGAAATGATAAACACCAAGTCCTCTACAACTCGTCAATAGGCAAGAAAAGAAGTTTTCTTACGAGAGAAAGGTCAATAATAAGACAGGATATTCTTTGATTTCAGTCAAAATGCTAAGTGTGCTGTGGGTAGTAGTCACGACACGGACAAGGAAACAGTATTTTAAGTGGGTATGAGTTGGGGTAAATATAGAATGTATGGTTTAAAAAAGATAAAATTTTGTGACGAGATAAAGAAACACAAGCTTTTTGGGAGCAACTGAAGCTATTGTGCCCAAGATCTTTTAAAAGAAATGGTAACAAGATTAATCAACTTTTGTTATGCAGGACTTGACTCTTCAAAATTAGGAAATATGAATTGGTAAGAGCAAATTGTGTCTTGGAAGAATTGGACTGGACACAATGTTTTATTGTGTCCAGTCCATTTATTATAGAAAATGGCTTAAGAAAGTGGATATTAAAATTTTGAGAACTTTTAAAACTGATCGTAGAAAAAAGATCGAGAAATAAGTTGGTGGTAATACAGATTCTAAGAATTCTAAGTTGAACATCGTAGGGTTATAACACACAATCCACAATCAAATATGCATTACTAATTAGAACTAATCGACAATGTTGCACATCGAGCCGTTACTCTGCCTTCCTCCAACAATTAATATAAATATATTCTAAAAATGGAATTAGTTCCATATTTAAACGGCAACTATTTCCGGAAGAAATTCCTAATTATTGAATTATCAGCACTTCTTTATATCTGTATGAACTAATTTATAATGTACTGATAATTTGTATGAGCTGTGACTAAGCTTAAAATACCAAGAACAAAGAGGAGGTGTTACAAAACAATTTAATGCCAATTAAGATTAAATTTTACTTTTAACCTTTACTAATGTAGCAGTTTTATAATCGTTTGTGTCAAAAAGTACCTAAATTGCAGTACTGGCACTGGGTACTATTATTTCAGGATGGGGTATTTAGAGAAATTTTAAGAAGAAAATTTTATAAACTTTAGGGTAGCAAAACTTACTTAAGGGTAACGTAAGAAAAATCAATAAAATAAACATAGAATATCTTTTTTGCTCAATTGACATGACTTCTCTGTTGGTGCTTACTTTTTGGACCCATTTGCATACATCAATCTTAAATTAAAAATCCAGTTAGTCACTTAAGACTGATTAAGAAAATAACGCAGCAAAATCTCTTTTACAGGACTTTAAATCAATATTGAATTGGGGTATGAAAAATATTTTCTAGTTTAATGCTTTTAAAACACAATCATGTTCGCTGTTGATAAAAAACTATCTCAATACTCATCCTTTACCTATGAACGTCGAAGTTCAGAAGAATAAAGTCATTTATTCTTGTGCATGCCACTTTTGAAAACAACATTTAAAAAAAATGTAACAGTCCACGAAGACTTAAGGCCTAAGATCTACGTACTTAGGTAAAATAAGTTATTGACTCGGGAATTAATTTGGACCAAAAGAAAAGAAAGTTCCACACCCTGGACACAGTAGCAATGGAAGATAGAACAGAGGAGGGTAAGTTAAGCTTAATCCCAAATTTTCATTCAAAACACTTTGATAATATATTTATTTTTTAGGGTAAATATATATATTTTTAATCATAATAGGGGTTGATTGTTAAGGGCTAAAATATTTCAAATAATGTTTAAAAGAAACAAAATAGTATTTTTTCAACTTATTTGAGTAAAATTTTACTTAACTTAAGAGTGAATGTATAGTTTTATAGGTTTTAGCAATAAAAGTTAGTTTTCACCCCTAAAAAATCAAGAGCGCCCATGGGCATAATATCAATTTTAAAGAGGAGGGTAAGCTAAGCTTAAAACCAAATTTTTATGCAAATTTATGCATTTTGAAAAAATTGCCAGGTTTTGCACTTTTTCAGCTTTGTTTTCTGGACTATACTTAATGTTTTTTATTAATTGTATACTATATACCCCTGCTACGTCTGAGATGATCACTCTTTTTAGAAACGGATTTTAATAATAATAATAATTTATTGATGCTTATATACAATAGTATTTACAAGTCATTAAATATGAAACAGAATAGTATAAAAAAAAACATATTACAAACTAGAAATTAAAATAAATGGCTTTAAAAGACAAAAAAACGTTAAAACAATTACAAAAGTAAAACAACGTAACTACATTTCAGCGTAGACAAACAACATGTTAAAAACGGTAATCCAAAAATTCTTTGTAATCGTAGAAGGCCTGACTGATAAGGAAATCTTTTATTTTTTCCTTGTACTGCCTGCTTGGCAGATTTTTTATTTTAAAATTTGATGGCCAGATATCCGGGACCATCATGACACCTCTTTAAGTTATATATACCTTATGTAGCATTTTCAAATTATTTCTTACATTTTATAAGAAACACATTTCGTCAACTTCTGGCCCACTCTGTATCACAATTTTGGGCACCGCAACATCTTTTAAAAGCTACAAGAGATTATTACTCTTAGTATCAAGCACTAGTACTTATTTAAAACAGCAAAATAACCATCATAAAAGACCACACGTAAACAAACCATCAAGGATATTTCAATTTAGGCCCGAAAATAATCACTTCAATAATAAAACTGCACAAACTCGGAATACATTATGCTAATAAATGATTAAATAAGTGTTAAAAGCAGATGAATGCAGAAACACAATTGATTCAACGTTATCTTTACAGGATGTGAGGGAGACTTATTTTAACTCTGATAGCCATTCTTTAGACAAACACTTAAATAATTTTTCTTATCAGCGTTAAATGAAAATGTTAAGTGAAATCGCGCGTTTATCAATAAGTCCATTCAATAAATGCACTATGTACATTATAGTATAGGCTTAGGCTTATGAGTAAAAGAGTAAATTTCCTAAAATCAATAATATACGGGGTAAATTAAACTTAAAAATCATCATTTGGATGTCATAAATTGTAAGAAATACAGTGAAAGTTAAATTAAAGTAAAATTGTGTTTAAGGTAGTTCACTCGTAAAACGGCTTTTCTTAAGAATTAAATAAAATTTAAATATAGGTTTAATAGAAGTGTCTTTTATTTAAATGAGATATTAACAATAAAATTGTGCATAATTAACATTGTCCATATCTGTCATGTATGAAAGCCATGAATTCATTTCGGAATATCTCTAAAACGGTTTTTACGATATTTTTTAAAACTAATGCAATACAAATCAAAGTATAAGCAAAATTAAAAAAAGCCTGAATTTTTGACCGTTAAAAAGATGTTGATTGAGTTTACTAGGTCTGTTTGTTATTAAGAAATAGTGTAGACTATTTTCTTCTTTTTTTTTTACGTAATCGCGCTGATAGTATAGTGGATGGAAAGAAAAAAGGTGTTTTACCTCCGGATTTTTTTGTACAGTTTCAATTTTTATGAAAATTTGGAATTAAGTTGCTCCTCTAGATCAAAGTTTATATATGCTTAGGGTGTGCTTTTTATTTTTAGAGGGTAAAAACCACTCCTTATGCTAAAAAATTAAAAAACCATAGAAATAGACCTTATTTAAATTAAAATCATAGCTAAATATGTAGAATGAATCTATTTTTATGTTGTGAGTTATATCTAACATAATATTTGTAACGTTTCAACCCTTAAAAATCACCCTTAATAACGAAATTACAAAAAAAAAATGTTTTTTTCAGTTTAAAATTATCTAATAACGCTTTTATTGTAAAAAAATATTTTAAGCACTACCAGTTTACGGTATAATAAATATTTAACTACCATAACTCAACCTTTAAATAACTACCCCTTATGAGATTTACAATTTTTTTTACAAATTAAAACGATTTGATGATAAATAAATTATTTATAGTCCGGAAAATAAAGCTAAAAAATGGCAAAATCCCGCAATTTTTTGTCCTGTATCGATTTATGCAAATGCAAGTTTGGAATTAGGCGCTTCTAACCCTCTACTTTAAATTATATTGCATGGTGATGTGCTCTGTTTGTTTTCTAAGGGTAAAAACTACCCCTGATTGTCAAAACTTGTAAAATAACATTTTAAACCTTAAGATGGCTAAAAGTTGGTTTGGATTAGTTGATTAATGATTGTTTTATGCTTTGGATTAGAATTTTAAAATATTTTAACCTTTAAAAATCAACCCTTGTTAGAGCTTAAAGTAAAAAAAATATTTACCCTGAAAAATGATTAATTTACCATAGTGATTTAATTTTAGAATGCTGTGGCTTAAAATATGTACTAATTTCATTTCGCAACTTTTCGACCCTTATAAATCAACCCTTATTATAGCTTAATTAAAAAATATATAAATCCCCAAAAAATTAATAGCTTGACAGATATAATAATTTAAAATATTACTGCCTGAAATATTACCAATTCAATTCTTTTGCAAATTTTCAATCCCTAAAAACCACCCCTTACAACATTGCAAGTCTTATAAATCAATAAATAAATAGGAAAAGAAAGTGAAATTACATACAAAAATTATACCGGTAAAAGTATAAAGTATACCGGTTTTACAGAATATTGATCTTTCAATCGCGCATAACTCAAAAAATATTAGTTTTACGAAAAAAAATATAGATATATAGAACATTTTTTACCTACAATTACTTTCTTTATCGATTTTTGTAGTTAAAATGCAATACAAAATTTCCACCACCAAGATGGGGTGGCAACCACCCCCAGGATGAAAGCACACCTCGGCATGATATAAACTTTGATCCTTGGGCTATTCCCTACCTTCTGTGAAAATTTCAGGTAAATCCATCCTAGCCAAAATGCCTCATTTCCTGTACTATGATGGAGAGTGTATTTTAGGATTAGGTGGGTCCAAAAAGTGTAAAATAGTGTAAAATATAACTGAATAACGAACAGACCTCACGTGTTGTGTGTACAGTCTCATACAAAAATATTTTCAAGCACTGAGAACCTCTAACTTTTGGTAAAGCATATTCAATCTTATTTGGAACAGCGCCAAATTTAGGGTGCATTCAAAATACTGCATTACGAACTAAACTAAAATAGGAAAAATATAATGATCCGTACTGGTACTACTCCCGGCCTGTTCAATAATCAATTTTTGTTAGAGAGAGATTGGCGAGTTCGGCGCGGACTGCATGGAAGTGTTTAAAGAATGAAAAAAAAAATGGGGGGGGATGACATGCCTGTTTTCTCACTATTCCTTGCTCTGTAGGTAGAACCTAAACTTTAAATTCCAAGACAATTATGACCAAAGAAACTCAGGATCAATCAAATTGCAAAATTCTATGCCCAAAATATATGGTACTATAGCCCTGTTTCAGGGCGTTCCAATTGAAAATGTGAAGTTTCCAGAATTTTTCCTTTACTTGTGTCCTAAAACTTACTTACATACCAGCCTTCAAGTTTCTACTCCCTCGGGAAGTGCCCCATAATTTTGATGAATCAATGGGCGATTATTAAAATTGAATATCTCAGAAATCAGTTGACATACCTTTCTCAATTTTTTCACAGGTAAATAGAATATTCATGTAAATTTATATACCAATTTTATACCTTTATGTGGATCAAGACCAAAGTTATGAAAGGGGAAAGAATAGGCTGAAACACTTGAAAGTGAAAAGTACACACATTCGTGTGATGGAACTTGGCCTGGCGCACTACTGTGCATCAAAATTTATTATAAAATGTGGCGTAAGCTTTTTAAGGGACCCCAAAATATTCCTTTGGTTCTCGATACGATATATTATGGCCTGATACCGATATTTGAGGACTGATATACCGATTTACTGTATCGGCTACAACACAACACAATATATGATTTTTTAATGCTTCATATTTATAACTGGCGTCGAATATAAATTAAAAAAAAAAGTAACTTCATGAAAATGTTTATTAAAAGAGGGTCCTCACTTTGTAGGAGTTGTTACAATGAAGAATGAACTTGAAATTAGTTTAGAAAGGCGGAGCTAGTCATTTTAAAACGCTGAATTTTGTATATATAATAGCTTACTACATCAGATTACATGCAGCAGTGATTCTCTGCTCAAATAGTAGTGGGGAGAATAGCATCAATACCGCGTTAAAAATCCGCCGTGATCAAGTTATAGTACCAAGTTTCAAACTCTTAGGGTTGTTTAATTATACAGTAGAACCACGATTATTCGTGCTCCACGGGACCGGACGATGCACGGAAATTAAAACCACGGATAATCAAAACAATTATTTCTTGCATATTATATAGATATTTATGTATACACCAATAAGATAACAGAAAAAAATAGATCTCATAAGTTCAAACTAACTTTCAAATTGCATAAAAAGATACATAACAGAATTAAAAACAGAATTCTACATAAGTAAACTTTTATACATACTTAATAAGTAAAATAAAAAATCTTAACTTGAATTACCATAAGACGGATATATATTTTAGGTAGTTAGGCTTTTGAAAAAAAGTCAGTTACTTTGGTGTGTGCTAAAATTTTTCGATCTGTTTTAATTTTTTGACGTAATCTGCATAAGTTTAAAATGTCGACAAGGTCCGAAGATTCTGGTTGCTCAAAATAGTTGCGTTGCAAACTAATGCAGTTACTTCAGTTATGGTCATTTCTTCATCATCAGATACAATAATGCTTTCATCTTTCTCTAGCATCATTATCTTGTAAAAAGCTCTTTTGAAAGTCATTTCTTTCACTCAATTCAAAGCATTTGCCACCGTAAAAATTGTATCTTTGCTCGTGAACAGATTTACAAAACTTCATCCATCAAGATGATTATGAGTTCTTTTTGGTAGGGGCAGTTTTTTAATAATGGGCATGCAGGGATAATCCGCAGCCCGGATAAACCGCGTACGAATAATCAGGGCCCTATTGTATTTTAAGATGATAAAAAACGTAGTCAGCTGTTCAAATCGTGGTGGATTATAGGTCCGCTGCTTTAATAAACATTAACGTTTATTATAAAAAAATTAGTAATAGTATAAAATTTTAAATTTGAATATATTGTTCCGTGACACCCCGTATGAAAACACGTATCCTGGTTTTACACCTTTTTATTGCAAAACAGGTTCACAAACGTTTCTATGGTAACAAAAATTCAACGTAACGTTATTGTGACAACTGTTTAATCTTTAACTATCTGTTAACTTCTATTCTCTTTGAAATGCAAAACTAAACTGACTCGTGCGGATTTTCCTCGCGCTTTATATAGTGAAGTGGAAAAGAATGGAAAACTCTGGAAAAGTCTAGAATTAGCTGGAAGGATTCTTTTACTACAGGATGTAAGAAAAGTGTAACAAGGATGTCTCCAGCGCCCTCAGGATAATCCGCAATGACCGTCGAAAAAGGGAAAAACTAAGGTAAACTATTTTAAATAAATTATTAACCTAAATAAAATAATTCTAACCTTTTATATTTCTAATAACTAAACACTAACTAAAGTCTGTAACATTGCCCCCTCCTAAGTTTTGATCGTCTCGATCAAGTATCTTCTCGATCTTGATAGCGACACAGCCGTTCTAGATGTACAACTTTCATCTTCGCCTGTGGGCTCTTCTGAATTCGGTACACCAGATCATTAAGCCGGGTTACTACTTTATATGGTCCCTCCCATGACTTCTGCAGTTTCGGTGAACGCCCCTTGGTTCTTCTTGGATTGTATAACCAAACCTTTTCGCCGACAATGAATCCCTTATGATTAGCTTTCAAGTCATAGCGGGACTTCATACGGTCACTTTCTTTTTGTAGCTTATTGCGAACCCCTTCGTGTATTTCTTGCAGCTGTTTACTGAGTTGACTTACATAATCTTCTGCTGGTTTTTTATTGGTTGAAGGTCGTCCAGTAAGTAAATCAACTGGAAGGCATAACTCCGCTCCAAAAATGACTTTTGCAGGTGACGTTCCAGTTGTTTCGTGAGCTGCGGAGCGATAGGCTAGTAAAAACGGCTGTATACATGTGTCCCAGTTACTTTGTTGGTCATTTACCTTAATTTTCAGGTAGTTATCAAGAGTTCTGTTAAATCTTTTGACCATTCCATCTGACTGGGGATGAAGGGGTGTAGTTCTGGTTTTATGGATACCCAGGAGATTACAGAGGTTCTTGAATAGATCGGACTCAAAGTTTCTACCTTGATCAGTATGTATTTCTCTTGGTACTCCATATCGGCAAATCCATTGTTGAAATAGTACGTCGGCAATAGTGGTAGCTTCTTGGTTTGGTATTGCGTAGACTTCCGGCCATTTGCTGAAGTAATCCATCGCTACCAAAATATAACGATTCCCAGATTTACTTATTGGAAATGGTCCTGCTATGTCTATGGCAATTCTTTCAAAAGGTGCCCCTACATTGTATTGCTTCATCTTGCCATGGCTTCGTGTCTTAGGTCCCTTGCTGGAGGCGCAGTCCTTACACATTTTACACCAGTCTTTAACATCCGCACGACTTCCCAGCCAGTAGAACCTTTCTCGAACCTTTTCAAGAGTCTTCATAACTCCGAAATGGCCACCGCCTATACCATTGTGCAAGGCTTGCAATACTTCTGGAACCCTTTTGGTTGGTAGTATTGTTTGATAGGTATGGCTTTTGCCGTCAGAACTTTCCCAGACTCTTTTTAAAAGTCCATCTTTCATTGTTAAAGAGTCCCATATGGCCCAGTACCCTTTAAATCTCGGCGATTTTGAAGCTACTTTCTGATAGGGAGGTCGTGCTGAATTTTCTCTCTTAAATTTCACAATATCTCCAAGATCAGGATCCTCTTGTTGTTCTTTTGCGAGGATTTTAGGGTCCCATTCTTGAGAGCACTGGATGCGTGTTCTTCGGCAGTGAAATTCATCGGGATCTTCTTGTTCTTCACGTCTACTGCAATGTTTACAATCTTCGGGGCAAGGTCTTCTTGATAGAGCGTCAGCATTTTTATGGTTCGATGTTCAATTTTAAAATCGTATTCTTGAACACGTTGTAACCATCGTGCTATCTGACCTTCAGGATTCTTGAACTGAAGCAACCACTTGAGTGATGCATGGTCCGTCCTTAGGTGGAATTTCTGGCCATAAAGGTACTTATGAAAGTGCTCCAGTGATTTGACAATAGCTAAAAGTTCTTTTCTGGTCACACAATAATTTCGTTCAGGTTTCGAAAGAACTTTGCTGAAATACGCTATCACTTTTTCTTGGCCATCTTGTATCTGTGACAAAATTCCACCAATAGAAGTATTGCTTGCATCAGTGTCCACAATAAAAGTTTGATTGGGTTGTGGATATGACAACACTGGAGGATTGCAAAGGGCTTTCTTCAGTTGTATAAAGGCTGCTTCACAATCTTCGGTCCATTCATAGCTTTTGTTGTTCTAGGTAAGTCGATGTAATGGTCTGGCAATGGCAGCAAATCCATGTATAAATCTTCTATAGTAAGTGCACAACCCCAGGAAACTTCTAATTTCATGCTTGTTTTTCGGTGTAGGCCAGTTTTGGATAGCTTCCGTCTTCTCTGGATCTGTTTTCACTCCTTCTTCAGTAATTATGTGCCCCAGGTATTTAACTTGTTTCTGAAAAAGGTGACATTTCTTTGGACTAAGCTTCAGCTGGGCAGATCTTAGCTTCTGGAAAACCTCTTCAACATTTCTAAGGTGGTCTTCAAATGTTTTTCCAAGAATAATAATGTCATCTAGGTATACTAAGCATGTTTTCCAAGTTAGTCCATGTTAACTCCATCAATCGTTCAAAAGTAGCAGGGGCATTGCATAGACCAAATGGCATAACATTAAACTGCCACAGTCCGGTTCCGGTCGAAAAGGCAGATTTTTCCTTATCTTCGGGATGAAGTTCTACTTGCCAATAGCCACTTTTTAGGTCTAAAGTCGAAAACCATTTTGAACCCGTCAGAGTATCTAGAGTATCGTCTATTCTTGGTAATGGAAAACTGTCCTTCTTCGTGACGTCATTAAGTCTTCTGAAGTCAACACAAAATCTGGTAGAACCATCTTTCTTCTTAACCAGGACTACTGAAGACGACCATGGACTTTGGGATGGTTCTATAATGCCTTGGTTTTGCATGTCTCCAATTACCTTGTCAACTTCGTCTCTTTTGGCTAAAGGAATTCGTCGTGGTGGTTGCCTTATCGGCGCTGCATCACCAGTATTTATTCGATGTTGAACTATGCTGGTTTTTCCCAAATCCTTTTCAGAGAGAGAGAAAACGTCTTGATTTCTTCTTAGAAGGTCTTCCATCTTAGTAACCTGCACTGGATCTAATAGGGCTTTTGAAGAAATTACCAAGTCTTGCAGAGCATCAGGTAGTTTACTTAAAGGAACTTCAACAGGTGTAGTAAAGGTATGGGTAACTATCATATTAGCAGGTTGACAGGTACCAATTTTGTCACCTTGTTGGACTTGTTGAGGGTAATCTTTCAGGTTCAGCATTCTGACAAATACCGTATTTCTTCTGTTTTGCGTCAGAGTTCTTGCGGGTAGAATTCCTTTAGCGTGTAGTGGACTATTTTCAATTGGTTCAACTAATAGGATTTCACCTTCTTCTAAGTCTTCACACCTTGTTTGGATTATGGCTTCTAAATTTATTTATTTATGTATTTATTCCACATGTACATCACAGGCTAGAAGCCCAAATAGTACTAAGACAATATTATAACAAGCACAGTAAAAGACATACATATATAGACTCTAGTATACCAACAGAAGTATATAGAACAACAATAAAGAACATTCAGTCGACCCAATCACCCCGTCATTATGATAACGACAGCAGCTACAGACCCTGTGCAGGCAAAAAAGCGGTAGCAAGAACTGGCGCGATTTTCTTTTTAAATGCATAAGGGGTACAACAGTAATCGATGTTGCAGGGTAAGTACCTATTAAATAAGGTCATGAAGCGGTTTAGCACCTCATTTTTGCCCATATCAGTTCGGCTAAAACTTACAGAAAAACTTTGTAATTGTCTGGTGGGGCGAGACGGAACCTTGAAATTTATTAAGGCGAGTAAGTCTGCACAATCGATATAATTAGTAAGGATTTTTTGGCCAAAGGATAGGGTAAGGGCGATTCTGCGCTCTTCAAGTGTTTGTAATCCCAACAAATTTAGGCGTTCAGTGTGGTTTAATGTGGTGCGGTCGATATTTAGCTTCAGCAGAAGGAAATTTACAAATTTTATCTGGACTCTTTCTATCCTTGAGATATGGATTCTGTAGTATGGGGACGAGATAGTGCAGCAGTAATCCAGAAGACTCCGGACCAACGCAAAATACAATATTTTCAGGGCCTCGACACTTTTAAAATCTGAACACTGTCTCCTGATAAATCCCGCCATCCGGAACGCCCTAGAAATTACCCAGTCAATATGATGCACAAATCGAAGTTCACTATCAAATAAAACCCCAAGGTCATTAACGACCGATACTCGCTCGAGTTGGGAGCTTCCAAGATAGTAGGATGCTAGGTGCGGCGTTTTTTTCCGGGAAAAAGTAATTACCCTGCACTTGGTAGTATTCAAATGTAAGTTATTAATGGTTGCCCAGGAATTCAAGTTCGAGATATTATTTTGCAGAATTTGACAGTCATTAGAGTTGTTAATTGTACGAAAAATTTTGAGGTCGTCTGCAAAAAAAAGAAAATTGCACTGTTCGAAGATAGAACTTAGGTCGTTAATAAATATGAGAAACAGAATTGGCCCTAGATTGGATCCTTGTGGGACACCAGAAAGTACATTAACTTCCTCAGATATTTCAGTGCCTATTCTAACAACCTGTGTACGATTCTGAAGATAGCTCTTAAACCAGCCTAGCAGTGGGTCACCTATTCCATAAGCCTCCAACTTACATATTAAGATAGGCTGGTCCACTTGGTCAAAAGCCTTTCGAAAGTCAAAGTATACTGCGTCGACCTGCAAACCGGCATCTAGAGCAGATGAGAGGGTATTTGAAAACATGCACAAATTCGTTTCGCAGGATCTACGGGGGAAGAAACCATGTTGAAATGTAGTAATGGTATTTTTAAAAGTATTAAATAAAACATCAGTAACAATCTTCTCAAAAACTTTTGCAACACAATTCAACTTTGAAATTGCTCGATGGTTGGATACCTCAGCACGATTGCCACTCTTGAAACGGGGTGTGATATATGCCGCTTTCCATAAAGATGGGACAGTACTGGTTTCTAGTGAGAGACTATAAATATAGGAGAGAGGTACAGATAGCGTAGGGCTGCAATTATAAAGAAAAACTGGTGGTACTAAGTCAGGTCCAGCCCCTTTGCTGGTGTCTAAACTAATTAACTGGTTAAACACGATATTGCTATCGAAGTAAATGCTGGAAAGATTGATATCAGTGCTAGTAGGTAAGTGTGCACTAAAATTAGCCTGTGCATCATGCCGAATGTAGACAGAACTAAAGAACTCTGCAAATAACTGAACTGTTTCTTTGGGGCATGTTGAGACTCGGTCATTGTATCTCATCTCATTGGGATAACCATTAGTATCACGTTTAGCACGAATATAAGACCAGAGAGATCTGACATTTTCCAAAACTCTATACTGAGCAGTGTTCAGGAATATACCATAGTCTGTGTTAATTGATGCCTTAGAATCACTTCTTAAACGCCTATAGCAGTCTTTGTCGGTTTCCGATTTGCTGTGTTTATATTTGTTAAAAGCCCTATTTTTTTTAGAAATTAAGGTAATTGTTTGCTTAGAAAAATAAGAGGGGTATTTTAATGATGTTGCGGGACACTTCGGCACATATAATTCAATACCAATATAAAGAATTGAGTAAAACAGTTCGACCACCCTCTCAACATCCCGACCACAAGTGTGCAGCACACTCCAATCTACATTTTCAAAGTAATCATTTAAGGAATCGTAGTCGGCTTGGAAATAGTTTCGTTTATCCTGTCTGTCGACATCGGCACTAATTAATGAAGTTGAGGGGCATCAAGAGAAATCGCTATCTCCAATGGCGGGTGATGTGCGTCGACTTTGCTTAGAGGCGTATTACACTTAGAAACATAGATATGTAGACAATTAGAAAATACAAGATCTAACACATTATTACTAAAATTAGTAATATTATTGAGCTGTACAAGATCATAAAAACAGGTGGATTCATGTAGAATAATTTCGCATTCATTATTTGAGACTAAGATATTATTGGGGTCGTTATTTAGTAGGTGAAGATAGTCTATGTCACCACCAATATTACTACCTTCGCAATCTACGGAAGCGAAAGAACGAGTGTAATTTGGCAGGTTATAATCGCCAATTAAGATTATTTTTGACTTTGGAAAGTTATCGCATATTAGAGCCACACTGGTTAAATGATTCTCGTATACATCTAAAGGAGAGTTCGGTGAAATATAAACAGCACAAAATACATAAAAGGTTTCCCTAAAGGTTACACCAACACACAGTTCCTCAGCTGTACTGACAGGTATAACACATTGCGTAGAACTTAAAGTAGTATTCACAGCAATCAGCACCCCTCCGCCTCGCGATTTACCACTACTTGCGGAATCTCTGTCCGTTCTGTATACCACGTAGTTATCCGGGAACACTTCTCTGTCAGTAATCCCGTCATGAAGCCAAGTCTCGGTCAAAACAAAAACATCATAATTTGAATTAAGTACTTCATTATAGAATCCAGGGGTCTTGGTTCGAAGTCCCCTTATGTTCTGATAATAAGCAGAAATCTCAGCTAGAGGCAGTTTATGATTTCTTGGCGCTCGGGAAAATGTGAATCAGAGAGCCCTATATGCGCCTCTGTATTAATTTTCCATTTCTTAATCATCTCGCTGATATGTGACATTACTTGCCTCTTAGCGATATTATTGGCGTGACCATACCATGTTTTGTCTTCAACAGCCGTAAAGCTGTCAAGACTAAGAAATACAGGGGGGTTTTGGCAAGTACAAAGAGCCTTGTGAATCAGTAGGTTGGTATCATATATCAAACGATTCAGTATGTGCCGATTAGCCGCGAATGGAGGAGTTATTACGATCAAATTGGTCTTCTTTGTAACCTCACCTAACTTTTGGAGGCATGACTCTGAGACAGTTTTTCCCCTCATAGCATTTTCCTTTCCAATAAACAAGATAACAAAATCACCTTGGCCAAAGTTCCTTGACAACTGAAGGTAGGAATCGACAAGCTTGTCAACAGGGGCATTTATCTGATACTGACAATTTGTATCATATTTTTCTCCCAGGAGATTCTTCATCATATGGCCTGTCCCAGACATGCATGACTTGTTAAAAATTATCAGGATTTGGCCTTTTTTATTAGGGTTACCAAAATCATTTGCCATGTCCGAAGGGGAAGCGGTAGCTGGAGCATGATGTGCGATTTCTGTAACTAGCTTACATTTTAGTGTTTCTACTTCCCTACTAAGCTGTGCATTGTCCAACTCAAGAGTTCTCACTGTCGTGATCATATCTCGGTTGAGGGCTGTTAGTTCCTCTATGCGGTTTTTGAGTTCATCTTCCAAGTCTTTACATTTCAGAATGGTGTCCTTCCATTGCACTTCCGCACTTTTCAGCTCGTCAATCTCCTTATTCAGATTTACAATCCTGTTATTCTGCGTTGCCAACTCCGACGAGAACCTTTCCTCCGCCTCTTGTACAAGATTATCAAAGCTAGCACTGCCTCGACGCAGTCGTTCAATATATCGGTCTTTGTCACGGAGATCTTTCTTGAGTTCAACAATAGTCTTTTCAAATTCGTTCTTTTCTTTCTCTGCGTCCTGCTGCTTTAGCTGACATTTAGTTGAGCAGTATATTATGTACCCACCAAGCTTCACAATATCAGCACATCTGTCCATACAGCTTGGATGGTAGACTGCTAGACATGTTGCACAGCAAAAATTTGCAAAATCCTTGTTCCTACAACACTTGAAGGAACGTTGCATTTTCACAGAAATTACAGCCCAGACGAAATTTTTCCAGAAAACCACAACTATTGTCCCAAATCCAGTTGAACTTGCTAAAACTCTCCACAAGACCCTTATTTAGTATCCCAACAATTATTATCTATTCAAAAAAAAGAAAAAAAAACTGATAAGAGCATATTCAGTCCAGTCTATTGTTGTGTTGATTTAATTTTATGGATTTGAGAAGTCGTATTTCCGATTTTCACATAAACCAGTTAGGTTTATTAATTACACAATAATGTTAAAAAACGCACAATAATTTTCCGAGCACGTCGATGTAAGACACAAAAATAATTGACGGATAAGTCTCTATAGAATTCAATAATTACAGAGAGCACACAATATACACTTTTTAACTGTGAACTTTACTTGTTGTTAATCTCCACGCAACTTGGGGGTAATATGACATCTTCTGTAAGTACAACTTCTCGAATGGATACTTCATTGTTTCGTGGAAATCTCATTACAATCTCTTCATTACTAGTTCGCAGTATTCGTTGTGGAAGGTCAAGTACAAACTTCTGATGTTTCATAATGTCAAGACCAAGGATAACTTCGTCCATTATGTCAGCAACAAACACAACGTGTATAAAAGTTGTTGTCCCCAAGGTCATTCTTGCTTTATGTATGCCTTTAATTGGTATAACTTCTCCATTGGCAGTTTCCAAAATATAATTTTTCTCTGGACGAAATATTTTGCAATGGGCTACGATGTTCGGCCTTACAATAGTATGTGTGGAACCATTATCTAGTACCATTTCACATTCCCGACCGCATATAATTCCAGGTACTACCAAGCTGGAGCCGTTGTTTTGCAGCCGGGATACTCTTATTATTGTTGTTGATGGGGCTTGGTAGCACCTAGCCAGCTTTCGCCCCTTAAAGCTGGCTACTGGGAGTTTTCCGAACTATTGGCAGGGACATTAAATCTGGTACAATTTCTTTGGACATGTCCCTCTTTACCACACTTCCAGCAAGAGATGTTATTTCTTCGTCTAAATGTCATAGTGTTCTCTCTTTCTGTTTGTTTTTAAGGAATATCTCTTGCAACTCCTTCATCACTCTTGCAAAATCATTATTTGAATTTTCATCTTCTGGAACAAAGTTCATCCTTCGAACTCTTGTCTGACCTCTGGATGTTTGTTTAGCTGTTTCAAACTGAAGTGCATAGGCAAGAGCTTCAGATATTTTCTTAAGTCTGGCCATTCTTAACGCCTGGTTCATATCTGGATCACGTAAGCCTTCAATAAAACTACCTACTGCTAATTCCTGTTTAATTTCTTCTGGGTATGCCGGATATGTCAGATTTATAAGCCGTACGATATCCGCTTCATACTCCTTGAGGCTTTCATTATATCTTTGTCTTCGTCCTTGAAGCTGCGCTTTATAAACTTCCTGTAAGTGGGCTTCACCGTATCTCATTTCCAGGAACTTCACAATGGATTCATAGTCACATTGTCTTGCTTCGGGAATATTTCTTAACACCTCCATGGCTTCACCTCGAAGAGCAAGTACAAGAGCTCGTGCCTTTTCTGGTAAACTCCAATTGTTACCGTTTGCAGCAACTTCAAACTGTCGAAGATACGTGACCCATGGTACCTTGCCATCAAAAGTTGGTGGTTTCATTATAGTTGTTGCGGTACCACTTTCTGAGACGACGCCTGTACTAGCTATCTTTTGAATTTGTCGTTGTAAATGTTGCACTTCTTGCTGCATTTGGCCTTGAACTAACTGTACAGTCTGTTGTATGTCTTCTATTTCTTCTTTAACATCCTCTTTGGTAAGTTTTAATTCAAGCAGGATTTGTTTTCTCATCTCGTCTTGACTTTGTTGAAATTCTTCTTTTAGGTGTTCTCGAATTTTGACCATCTTTTCTTTTAGCTCTAGTTTCATTTCTTCCTGGCTTTTTTTAATGTCTTTTTGAATTCTCTCGATCTGTTGTCTTGTTTCTGCTTGACAGGTTTTGATTTCACGCTTAATTTCGTCTTGACTGGTCTTCATTTCTTTCTTCAGATCTTCTTTCATGGATTCCTGGCTGGTCTTCATTTCTTTCATGGATTCTTGGCTGGTCTTCATTTCTTTCTTTAGATCTTCTTGGCTGGCCATCATTTGCTTTATCAGTGCAGTTAATTCTTCCATAGTTGCTGTTTGCTGTCTGGTCTCAACAGGCATTCAAATATTCTTAATCACTTTCGCTTTCTTGTAGGTCCTCGTTCCGCTTCTGACACCAAATGTTCCGTGACACCCCGTATGAAAACACATATCCTGGTTTTACACCTTTTTATTGCAAAACAGGTTCACAAACGTTTCTATGGTAACAAAAATTCAACGTAACGTTATTGTGACAACTGTTTAACCTTTAACTATCTGTCAACTTCTATTCTCTTTGAAATGCAAAACTAAACTGACTCGTGCGGATTTTCCTCGCGCTTTTTATAGTGAAGTGGAAAAGAATGGAAACGTCTAGAATTAGCTGGAAGGATTCTTTTACTACAGGATGTAAGAAAAGTGTAACAAGGATGTCTCCAGCGCCCTCAGGATAATCAGAAATGACCGTCGAAAAAGGGAAAAACTAAGGTAAACTATTTTAAATAAATTATTAACCTAAATAAAATAATTCTAACCTTTTATATTTCTAATAACTAAACACTAACTAAAGTCTGTAACAATATAATATGTAGAGATCTTAACCAAAGTAAGTTTAAGTTTTGAATCCATTCTGAATTTCTAGCCACTTGTCCCGTGGGAAGTAATGTACTAGCAAGTACAAGTGTAAAAAAATATTTTTAAAATCGAATATTTATTTGTGGTTTAGTTTGGTTTATTTTCTAACTTGACTTTTTAATTTTAATAAGCAACGGCCATACCACGTTGATATACCAGTTCCCGTCTGATCACTGAAGTCAAGCGACGTCGGGCACGGTTAGTACTTGGATGGGTGACCGCTTGGGAACACCGTGTGCCGTTGCATTTTTTTTTTGTTTTAATTCCAGCTTTATTCATTTTTTAAGAATATTTTTAAATTTGAAGTGGTAGTCTGGTAGTGTTTTGACGTAAAATCCCAAAACGGTTGATTCAATTGTGTCACTTCTCGAATTAGGCATTGCTTCTCACATCTTCTCTCTGGTACAAAGTGGCAGTCATTTCTTCATCGTCAGATACAATAATGCTTTCATCTTTCTCTAACATCATTATCTTGTAAAAAGCTCTTTTGAAAGTAATTTCTTTCACTCCATTCAAAACATTTGCCAGTGGCAGGCATTTCTTCATCATCAGATACAATAATGCTTTCATCTTTCTTTAGCATCATTATCTTGTAAAAAGCTCTTTTGAAAGTAATTTCTTTCACTCCATTCAAAGCATTTGCCACTGTAAAAATTGTATCTTTGATCGTGAACAGATTTACAAAACTTCATCCAACAAGATCATTATGAGTTCTTTTTGGTAGGGGCAGTTTTTCAATAATGGGCATGCAGGGATAATCCGCAGCCCGGATAAACCGCGTACGGATAATCAGGGCCCTACTGTATTTTAAAATGATAAAAAAAGTCGGCTGTTTAAATCGTGTGGATTACACGTCCGCAGCTTTAATAAACATTAACGTTTATCATAAAAAAATTTAGTAATAGTATCAAATTTTAAATTTAAATATATAATATAGTGTGTTTTGAAATTAATGAAAATCTCAAAATTACTCATTTTCGCACCTCACGACCGATTTTCACAGAAAAGCTATGTGTGTAAAACGTGTTTCCTTCCCGAAGACGAAATCCCAAAACGAGACGCTAATCGTAAACGTTAGTTTGACATGTTTATAGGAATTTAAGAGTCACCACAAAACAAGAAAAATATACTTTAAATAATACAGCTTGTTTCCAAAAACTTAAATTTAAAAAAAATATATATGCATAGAGATCTTAATATGCATAGAGATCTTAACCAAAGTAAGTTTAAGTTTTTTTTCCATTCTGAATTTCTAGCCACTTGTCCCGTGGAAAGTAATGTACTAGCAAGTACAAGTGCAAAAAAATATTTTTAAAATCGAATATTTATTTGTGGTTTTGTTTGGTTTATTTTCTAATTTGACTTTTTAATTTTAAGAAGCAACGGCCATACCACGTTGATATACCAGTTCCCGTCCGATCACTGAAGTCAAGCGACGTTGGGCACGGTTAGTACTTGGATGGGTGACCGCTTGGGAACATCGTGTGCCGTTGTTTTTTTTTGTTTTGATCCCAGCTTAATTCATTTTTTCAGAATATTTGTAAATTTGGAGTGGTAGTTTGTTAGTGTTCTGACGTAAAATCCCAAAACGGTTGATTCAAATTGTGTCACTTCTCAAATTAGGCTTTGCTTCTCACCTCTTCTCTCTGGTACAAAATGGCAGACATTGTTTTAACTAGAAACCCTTTAAAAAAAGTCTACTTTTATCGCTTAAAAAGTTTGTAATTATTGGTCATAGTGAAAAGTTTCGTGATTAAATTGTCTACAAGATAAAATTGATTAGAACTCGCAAAATGTATTATGCCTGTTGCAAAATAGCAATAAATAAAAAAGCTAGAAAACGTAGCTTTTTGCATGTATTGCATAAAATATCTACAGTCCATCTATAAACTGTAGGGATTTCTGTTCAAAATCTTGAAGAGGGAAGAAAGATGGTCTACTCAGGTAACTCAAACCATTTTTGTGTATTCAATAACTGGATTAAATAATTCAGAATAAATTTTACTTGTAACAATATATTTACAAATGTTACAACTGTCAATGTTATAACTTTACATTATCAGCGGATCACTTTTCCACTTTCTAATCAACAGCTGATTATACTTTTTATTAATTACAAAAAAACACATTATTATATATTTAACTTTGAACTTAGATACTATATTTTTTATAATAAACATTAATGTTTACTAAGGTAGCGTAAGAATATTTCACCCGATTTTAACAGCTGACTACGATTTTTTATCACTTTAAAATATAATTAAGCCACCCTAAGAGTTTGAAACTTGATACTATAACTTGATCATGGCGGATTTTTAACGCGTGGGCGCTATTGATCTACTCTCCCCACCTTGGGTGCGCCAGCAGAGTCTCGCTTTGTAAATGTGTATGTATTAAACTATCATATCAGGAAAAACTAGCTTTTATACTATAAGTGCTCAAATTATGTCGCTGCCTCCCGGACTATGTTTTACCTTTAAATTACCAGATATTTAGATTCTAGATATAATTTTTTTTTCTTCAAAACAAATAACTGATCAGATTATAAAAATGTTAAAAAGATAGTAAGTAGCCCGCTCTGTAAGTTCATTTCTTAGAGATCAATTCAAAATTTTTACCTGTTCAATAGATGTTGAAGGTCTTTTATTGGTAGGAGTAGTCCCGGTTATAGTATTTCTCCTTTGTAAAATTGGTCTAGGTTTAACAGGGTACATTCTAAAACTACCTTCTAGAGGACTGTCAGGAGGTTCGCTGTCACTACTACTTAGTTCTGTTTCGACACTGTTTATTTCTTCTTCGGATCTAGGAAAAAAACATAAACATACAAATTGCTCCAATAATGCCCATTATACCTCACCTATTTGTACGAAGCAGTACTAAACCTAAGTTTAAATATATTTTGAAAATAAGCAAGATCATATTTTAAACCCTGAAGAACTTTTGTCAATGCATAGCAATAAGTGCCTTTTTTCTATAAAACTACAATAAATAAGCGGTAGTAGCTTTGAAACTACCCTAAATTTCATGAAGCAGTTAATTAAATTTATGTTTTACTAACTGCACAATATACAGTGCAATTAGAAATTATTCTTTAAAATTAAGGGTATATTGGTCGTAAATAACTTTTGATGATATTCATGAAATTAAATATAAAAATATTTTTAAAACTGGCATACAAAAAAAATATATATATTATTACAAAGGTTTATCAACTTATTGTTAGTTGGGCGACCAACAGCTGCTGAACTGCGGTATCCTATGAACTTGAAATCTCTGCTTCGCATTCCGATGCACTTTTAGTAACTGACTGGCATTAGGGGTTCTAAATTTTTAGAATATTTCTTATTTTAGAGTTTATTTAATTAAATTTTAATTGTAATGAAATTGTGTTTTTTTTTTAAATTTCAGTTGGTTTATGTTAAAATGGCCATGCTCACATCAACTTAGTGGAAATAGTGCGACTTAAATCCACAACACTTTTATTTGTGTTTTTAAAGTTTACCACACTAATATAGACACCATTGGAAAGTTGCAAAATCGTCTAAACATGGCTGTTAACCACAAGAAGGAATAATTTCAATGTGCCAAATTGGTTTTGTGAAGCACAAATAAGCATTTGTGAAACACAAATTGCTATGCTGGTGATGACATTGGCAAGAACAAATTCTCGCACCCCACCACCTGTCTAAACAAGTTTGCTGAATTACTTCTGTATACAAAGTAATTAAAAAACAATACTATTTTTGCTTACTTTGTGATAGTAATAGGTGGCAAATCTATAATAGGCAGCAATCGAGGTGACGGTAAATTATCATTCCACTTGGACCAATTTTCATTGCCCCTTTTTCTACTTGGCAATCTATATGGTTTCATATAAATCTGTCCATAAACCTTTGAATGTCTTGGTCTCTTTTTTAAAGTTAAAACAATTTCTGGTGATGCTTCTTGTAGAAGAAGCATTACTTTTTTGGCCTGCCATCCAACTACAGTTTGGTAATTAACTTGTACTATTTCATCACCTTAAAAAGTATAAATTGGTTGAATTTTTGCCAAATGTTTAAAAGAATATTCTAATATAGAACAGAAAGTTGTAAAAATATTTTAAAATAAGAAAATACTGTACACACTCTACTACTACAAACTCTAATAGCTTTTGGAACAATTCTCTTGGTGCAAAAAAAGACTCGACACTGTCAGTTTTGCATGAAGTAGTTCACTGTAATTTTCTAATTATCTACAGCACTCTTTTCTGGGAATGAAATTCCACATATTAAATTTGATGGTCAAAGATTGTGATTTTCAAAAATGTAATCACATTTTTTTATATAAGATCTTGTATGTTTAAAATTTATTTCATCAACAAAAAATAAATATTCATTATTACATTATTTTAACTTAAATTTTATGTATACCTTCTTCAATTTTTGAGTTTCCATGTGCAGGTGAGCCAAATTTAATATCAACAATTTGATGAACAGGGTGATAATTTGGCATAATATAAAACCCCAAGTCTTGTTCTTTCTTTTTCAAAGTTGCTAAATCTAAGGAGGCTGGTTGTAATATCATAGGATCGCAAATATCCTGAAAAAATATATATCCTGTGTTCAAAAAGATGCAGTATATGGAAAATAGTGTTGTTTTAACTTCTTAATATTTATTTTTTTTTTACAAAATGCCTAAAAAATTAGTAATTTCTGATGACAAACAATTTAAAGTGTAGGGATCCTTAAAAATAGGCAATCTAACACTAAAACATCCAAAAGATGAGAACAATATAGGAATAACTTACTTGTATAATATGATCAGCAATGTTGGCAAGTTGTTCACAAATTTTCTTAATAGTAAGGACTGGGTTTTCAGAAAAAATACCCCTATGTGCTATATAAGCCATTTCAAAGCTTAAATTTAACAAATCTCTTTTATTGTCTATGTAATCTTTGTCCCCAGTGAAAGGTGATCTAGAACATAAAAAGGTAATTTAAAACATTAAATTATGAGTGTAAATCTTTCTTCAGACACTTCTGGTGTGTGTTTCTTGATAATCAGGAAATTGAATGTTTTTTGCCTTTTTTGTCTATAGGTGTTTGGGTGTAAAGAAGCATGGCTATACTTTTCTAGCCTTGGGATACATTGACATAAAAAAAGAATGAAATTTTGCAAAATAAATGTAATATAAGTTATCCTTTAAAATAATCCTATGTCCATTTTTAAAATAGATTCATATTCATATTTTGAGATAACTTTTCACTAAAAAGTAGAAAGCCTTTGGACATTGACTTATTTGTTATTTGAAATTGCCTTATTTATATTATTATTAAGACTTATTTTTACTTATGCAATCGATTGACAAGTCTTAATTAATAATTTGACAAAAATGGACAAAGGCTAGTTCCAATTTAAAAGATGAATTGTTTAATTATTAATTTAGTGTTTTCGAAAATTAAATCCTTAGGAAAACATTAACAGCAGATTAGATTGTTCTATAACAATGGGCTATTAGGTATATTGTGTATAATCACAGCTTTACTTGTTTGGGATGTAAAATCAACATTATTCTTAAAGTTCATCAAAAACGGAATAAAAAAAAATAATAAAAAATATCAATTTTTCGATTAAAAATAAAAATAAAAAAAATCAGAAAAATCCAAAAATTTATAGTTTTGGAAATTTTTTTGTTTTGAAATTATTTTTTTTACACATAGAATATAAAACAAATCACTAGAAATTGCTAAACTTAAATGGATGCATTTAATTGACAAAAAACTTGAAAAGTACCCAATTTTTTAAATTTTGGAAATAAAAATAACCACGGAAATTTTTGTTTTTGTTTTTTTTAATTTGTAAATCCATCGTAATATAGAACAAAAAAAAAAAACATGTCACATCTTGCAATATAAGTGGAGGAGTCCTTATGCACCCCTATGATAATGCACTTTTTACAAAAGATTAAAATAATGCTTTTACTTGAATTAAATGCTTTTGTATAGAATTTTCCCATTTGTCTATTAATAATATTTTTAATTTTTGTTACATTTAATGCTGGTAAAAAAATATAAATTTTAAATTTGGCGATTTTCAGTTTTACTAATTTATCTGTCTAAAAATCACTACATAATTTTGTTGTTCTTTTTATAAATATAAAAATAAAATTTATGAGAGTTTTTTTAGTAAAACAAATAAGTGAATAATTGTGTAAATAAGATTATCCTGAAAAACAAAGTGTTACCATACATAAAATCATTCAGTTTGGCTGTGACCAGGTTCAAAAAGACAAAATTTTAGGAAAGTTTGTGTATTTTTGAGGTTAAATCTAAGTGGGGTTTATAAGTTAAAAACTATAAGTTTGCAACAAAATTTGACTTCACATTTGTGATCAGAGCCCCAAAAACATCCTCATACTAAATTCCAATAAAATCGGCCATAGGCCTAATAAGTTAAAAATTACCAAACTTTTAATCCCTTTAGAGCGAGCTTTAAAGCAAGTTGGCTGCCAGTAAGTCAGTTCAGGTTTATAGTTATTACTATTTACACTTACCTATCTAACCATAATACTAAAGGTTTTATAGCAGCTACTATGTTATGAACATCTGACATAACTTGTGTTTTAACAAAATCACTTTTTTCATCAACAAGTAAAAGTTCTTTGTATAGAGAGTTAGATGCGCAAGATAATTTAAGGGCAAGCATTTGTAAGTTCTCCTTGTCAAGTTCATAATGCTAAAAAAATAAAAATGAAAGTACTAGCAATAATTGCCCAAAAAATAGAAATTTAGCAAATTATGATAGTAAGTCACTTTATATTTTAAAATAAATCTAACTTACAAAATTTCTAAGATGCTCTACGGCTTCCAAAATGATTTCTTGGTGCCCCAATTTTTTAACACCTAGATTATCAAGATCATCAGCACGTAAATTCAGTAACTGGTGTCCTGTTACACCATTATTTAGAAAAAAAGCTTGGTATTGTAAAATTACATTGTCCAAACCTAAAAATAGTATATTCATATATATTGTCCAGAAATCATACTACAAAATAATAACTGCAAATAATCCAAAGGCCAAGACATCTTTAAGAAATCTACCTTTTAGCCAGTACATAACTTGGTCTACAGACCAATCCTTGACATTTACATACGCCATTGTTAGAGTACATTTAAAAACACAAAATAAATTCAAAATATTCTAAGACAGAGCTTTTAAAACATAAACACACAATACAAAAAAAAAAGTACAAGTCCAGACTTTTGCTTTTGACATCTTTTCGACCTGAAGAAACTTGTCAACAAAAGTGATTCATAACGATCAAAGCGACATCTGCTATTGTTAGCAACACACTTGTTCTTCCTCTTTTTGTGATTGGTCGCCTTATCAACTAGCATTAACTGTTGCTACAGATGTGTGTGATTTGATAACCTCTTCGAGCATATACCTTCTAGAGGCATTCTGACCTCGTAACCGTGAGAACGGCGGCGAATAATGTACTAGAATTATGTGTGCTTTCTCTTGCTAACCGCCGTTTGCATGGTCAAGAGGTATAGAGACAAGGTTGCCTCTAGTAGATATATGCTAAAAGGATAAGCTGGAATGTGCGCACTTTTTAGATTGAGCTTTACATTTCGATGTACGTTTATTCCATGCTTGAAGATGAACAAGATTGCCGATACAAGGATTCTTTAAAATCGAAAAGAGAAGAGAAACTATGACCAATGTAAAGCTGCATTTACAATGCAATTCGAACTCCAAGTTGAGGTGGAATTGGCTTGCTTGTCATATGGTGGCAGCACGTTAGCATTTACAATTCAAATTTTTCCCATTGTAAATGCTAACGTGCAGCCACCATATGACAAGCAAGCCAATGAGGATATTTTCGCGACTTACCGTTTTTAACTACTGGTTGATAGCAGTCCTTTCCCCCACCATTCTCAAATCAAATCAAATCAATATTTATTGAAAAGCTAAATGCTGTACAATAATTCATTTAAAACTAGTACATGGTATTCCATTTAATTTATCAGTTGTACTAATAATAATTATAATTATAATTTCCCCAACAAGACGAAAAACAAAAATAAAAAACACAAATAAAAATGTTGTCATAAAACTAAACTAGTTAAAGTCTAAATTTAAAAAAAGTAAAATAACAGTCAAAAATACAACAGTCATAATGCTAAAAAACATAAAGGTATACAAAACTTCAGTATTAAAAAAAAAAAAAAGTCAAAAACTTTTCGTTATATACAAAATAATATCTTTTTAAAACAAAGCTTTCAGAACAACAATAGTAATATAGGCCTCCTATAACGAATTCTAAAATCACAAGGCACTTTAAAAAGGTAGTTTCTCTATTTACAGTACATTACTCAATATGGGAATTGTGTTTATAATAAACTCATCCAAAGAATAGTTTGCACTTTCCAACAATGCACTTTTGATAACTTTATTGAAACGCTTGGTATCAAGCTGCCTTATATTTGGAGGAATGCATTATAAAGTACCTTCCGTGGTGATGCAAACTATTTCTGGGAACCATACTAAGAGATTGGGGTAGGTTTAAGTCTTCCCTTATTCGGGTAGGGTAATTATGTATATCGCCCGTTTCTCTATTTTTTCCTATGTAAAAAAGTGACACTCTCATAAACAATCATGTCATAAAACGTGAGTATTTTTAAAGATTTAAATAGTGGTCTACAGTGTGCAATTCTATCTGCATTACCTATAATCCTAATTGCTCGCTTTTGCAGCAAAAAAATTATGTTTGACCTGCAAAGGGTTGTATATCCCCAAAAAACTATTCCGTATCTAATGCGTGACTCAAATAAAGCATGATATACCTCCAAGGATATTTTGGCATCGTTTATTTCTGTAGAGACCGTTCTTAAAGCAAAAAGGGAAGATGCTAGATGTTTACATACTTGGTTAAAATGGGTTTCCCATTTAAGATTATTATCAATATGTAAACCTAAAAACTTATAATTTGATACTTTATGTATTATATCATTGTTGATCCAATTGAAATTGTGTCTCTTAGAAAATACCATAAATTTAGTTTTTGAAATATTTAAAGACAGTTGATTTGCATCGAACCACTGCTTCACTGTTTCAAGGTCTTTATTAATTAAGTTTTGCAGTGCTACGGGATTTTCACCAGACCAACAAATTGATGTGTCATCTGCAAAAGAGTTAATTTACCACCTATTTTAAGCTGGGCGATGTCATTAATATATATTAAAAATAGCAGAGGTCCCAAAACCGAACCCTGTGGAACACCATGACTCACCTTTTTAAAGTTTGACAGAGTCTTAGTGCCATCAGTATCCGTTACCTGAACCGCCTGTTGTCTATTAGATAAATACGACCTAAACCATTGCAAAGAAATACCCCTAAATCCATATAGGTTTAATTTATTTAATAATATCTGATGATTGACACAATCAAATGATTTTGCCAGATCGCAAAAACAACAGCTGTTAAATTTTATGACTTTGATTAAGATCGCAATACACTTTACTCATAAGATTATAAATGGCGTCCCTGGTACTTATATCCTCTTGAAATGCAAATTGACTAGCATCTAGTATTTTACGCCTTGAGAGAAAATTCTTTATACGAGCCTTCACTAGTGATTCGATAATCTTTGAAAGAACCGATAACAGAGAAATTGGACGAAAATTTGACGGACTCTTTACATCACCTCCCTTATCTATTGGCACAATAAGAGAAAATTTTAGCTCATCAGGAAATGTGCCTCTTAGAAGAGAGCATTAATAATTTCAGCCATAATTTCATATAATTTTAGTGGAAATCTTTAAGGAATTTCGTCCATCCCAGTTGATTGCTTGTTTTTTAGGCCATTAACAATGTTAGAAATTTCCCACGCACTGGTTGGTATTAAATAAAAACTACTCGAATTATTAAAATTATTTACAAGTGATAAGGGATCTATGTTGGTTTTTAGATGTTTAGTCGTTTCTTCTGCCACCGTAACATAAAAATTATTTAAGTGCTGTCAATTTCCTAGGATTTGTACAAATTTTTGAGTTTATGTTTATCTTAGGAATATTATATTTTTTCTTCACTTTTCTTCCGCTAATTTTATTTATAATATTCCAGGTTTTTTTCTTAGAGTTTTTTGCGCCCATTATCTCTTCGGAATAAAATCTATTTTTAGCTAATAATATAACTCTCTTCAAAAGAAATTTATAGTTTTTAACATACGACAGAAAGTTCTGGTTATCTGTAAATTTAGCTATGTATGATAAACACCTCTTATTTTTACAAGATATTCTTATTCCCTTGGTTATATATTCCTTACGGTTATTTATAATTTTTTTATAAGGAAAACATGAGCCCATTGTTTGGACAATGAACTGATGGAAAAGAGAAAACTTTTCTGTCGAGGTAGTGGCATTATTAATCCTAGACCAATCGTTATTATTAATTTTATCTAAAAATTTGTCAATATTTCTGTTTGAAAAATTTCTTAGTATCAGGTTATTCTTTTCTAATATTTTGTCTTTCTCCATATTTAAATCACCCACCAAAGTTCATGATCACTAAGGTCTGTGTGTTTTGTTTTAACCGAGACCAGGCCTGTTTTCGAAATTTGAACAGAAATAATCTATTTTTGTAGAGCTATTTTTTGTAATTCTAGTAAAAAAAGTTAACGTGATTCTAAATTGAATGACAAAAAAATGCATTTTAGACTAAGATATTCATTAGAATCTTGACCTGTATCTATGTTAAAATCGCCGACCAAAACCAGTCTGCAATTTTTTGGAAGGGAATCAAGAAGATGAAATAAATTTTCGCAAAAGACGCCAAAATCACCTGAAGGAGACCTATAAATATTTACGATAAACATGTTAAAATATTGACTAAAAGCTACAGACAATTCAAAATTTTTCTCACTAATCAGGTTGTCAAACTTATTAATACTTATACAATCTACACTATCCTTAGCTAAAATAACAGACCCACCACCCTTAAGCGTACTTCTTAAAAACCGTGTTTAACCCGCCTATCCTCGCAAAAACGAAACTGTTTACGTATGTCAACTTACATACTAATCGTTTAATACACTTTTAAGTTTAAATTTAAATGTAAGGTCTTTGGAGAGTTAGGAAATAAGTCGAAAAGATAATATATAAACCAAATTTTTCATTTAATAAGATATTAGCTGTTTCCAATTCAGCTATAACGAGTAAATTTTTCCTTTATGATTTAAATATAAGTGCATTAATTCATCCATTTGGGAATTAACATATAAACCAAAAAATCTGCAATCCAAATAGTTGTTAAACCATAGCAAAAAAAAACATTACAGAACCAAAACAATAGAAAAGCCGCGAATCCTCCATTATTTTAAATTTAAATTTGACATAACTATTATTAACCCTCCTCCTGACTAGTGACGATAGCGGTAGATACAGGGTACAAAGTAATGACGTAAATACTGACGTCAGAACACCTTCTCCTACGTTACCGCTTCTCGCGAAAATAAACCGGTATGTTAACTGTCCTAACAATGTTCAACGCGGTATGTCGCCAAAATTTGATGAATTCCACCCAAATTGGAGTTCCCAATTGAAATTTAAATGCAGCTTAACTTAAATTTTTTCTGACAGATGTCCAGTTGTCAATTTTTTTTGTTTTTGTTGATTTTTAAAAAGATTTTACCGATTTGTCTTATTGGACCTTTTTATTTTAAAAAATTTAGACAAACATTATTTATTTAAGATAAAAGAGTTCCTCCAAAAAACTTCGATTTTTCCGGATTTGGAAAAGGATAATTATTTATTATATGTCTTTTAAACAAAAATATTATGCTGATTGAAATCTCAAGGAATTAAGGATAAAATTTATTATTTTCTTAGTTTTCTTTTTTTATTTACATTTTCTATTAACTTAAATTTGTATATACGGGGGATTATGCCCATAGTAAAAGAGAGGGAAATTTAAATTTTTACCAACCTGTTGAAAAGTAAATTTATCTTGCTAGGAAAAATATGGTACTTATCCCTATTTTTTATTTCAATTTACATGTACTCTACAGAAATTAATATTTCCAACAAAACTTACAAACTACAAAATATTATACGTCATTTAACAAAATAAAAGAACATATACATAAATTTAAAATTAAAAACAACTAGCTATAGCTCTTTAAAACTAACTAACCTTTTACGGGAAAATAATTCATTCCCAATATAATTGTTTAAAATTTTTTAAAGGTCGATAAAAACAAAGCTGTTTAGTTCATAATTAGTTTGGTGTTATTTTAAAAAAAAGTTGCCAAGCTCAATTTCCCTTCTAGTTTCCTGTCTAGGAATATGGATTCAACCAAACCATTACTTGGGGTTTCAATCACAAAATTTTGGGAAGGAAAAATCGCCATTGTATCCTCCTGCGTTTTTTTAATGATTTTAACCCCAACAGTTGAATTCTAGTTGAATAAGGCACGTCCTTGTAAGGAAACCTATGCTTATTTATTATCATAATGATGGACACTACTTATTAACTTTTCCTACTTTTTTATTTTAAGCTTAATTTATTGGAAGGTGGTTTTTCGCAACTGACATCTAGACAATAAGGCAGTCTAACGAACTGTCAACAACAGCTGATTTCATTCTCTTGGAGGACAGGTTTACATTTGGTTTTTATAAGCGAATGTGCATTTTTAAGGATTTTTATGAAGTTAATAATTATAATGCCTTCATTTTGTTGTGTAATAAACTGTGCTAATAGAGGAGACAGGAATAGAGTGAATTTTTACAGGATTCCTTCTATTTTAAATAAGAATGGTGCTTTACGGAATCTATCAACAGTCTGTTTAATAGTTTGTAACAAGGGTTGTAATAAATATTACGACAAAAATGAACGATCATAAATATTGCTTTGTATGCTCAAATTAAAAGTTTAATGGTAATTTATGTTTGACTTTTTAAGTGCTTAATAATAAACGGTCTATTATATATGTTAGGGGCTTTAAACAGAAAGCAGATAGGACCGGTTTCATAGGGAAAGGCCGAAGATACGGCCCCAGAAGAAACATCTGGTTCCTGTAACGAGGACCTGGTAGCTACCCATGTCACTAGGCCAACAGAGGAGGGCATGACGGATCTAATCATCTGCTTGTCATACTTTCCAGGAGACAGGGACACCAGAACACATATTGTGCTCGTGTCCGGTAGCGACATGAGTAAGAGGAAATGTAAGAACTCTCTCTCCCAATCTGATATCGGATTCATTAGAAGTCTGATCCTATTGAGAGAAAAATAAAAAGGTGTGAGCTACAATAGACCGAGCTGTCGCAGTGGAGGGCATAAAAAATCAACTCACTTTAAACCTACTTACCTACCTAGGGGATATAAAGAGTTACTTAATTATATGGTAGGTACTACAATATAGTACTACTTTATTGTACGAGAACAGAAAAGGTACTAGAATAAAGTATACTATTTGCAGCGTCATTACGTCAAAATGCCACCAACAGATAACATGACATTGCACTTGGTGTCATTACTGATGTAATGGTCAAGTCTGTTATACTTACAGGCTTTTAAGAATCAAATAAACACAAATTAAATTCTCAATACCACTTAGAAGCAATAAAACAAAGTTTTGTATGAAACTAGTATATTATCTTTAGTGTTCTCATTACTTTATAGCCTAAATTTTATAAGCTACTAGGCCATGAAATATTCACCTAATAAAGCCTACTTCATAACCTAAATACCTATTAAAATTAAATACATTTCTATTATATTTAAGTTTTTTATTTAAAACTTTACACCCACCTATAAACAAAACTAATAATCAGATACAAGGTGCTCCATACAAGCAAAAAACCTAAATAAAGAATAGTAAAAAATTATTTAATTTAAAAACTAACACCACTTAAATATGTAAGTTGCAAGTGAAGAGACCACACCTTCGAAACACTGGGTTACAGATTCGACACAGTTCATACTGTATGTTCTACAAAGTAATATTTATTTAAATCCAATTTAAATTTAACATGGTTGGTACATGTGGTTTTAATTTTATTAAAAGCCACCTTGTTGTCTTTAATAATTTTTGCATCCAAAAACTTCACACAATGTGCAGGAACTCAAAACACGTGGCTTTCATTTGTTGTTGTGTGTAATAGCTTGTTGTAAGCACTAAATAGCAGACAATATCCATTTGAGTAACAGGGGGAAAGTCAGCAGGATTCATACGTTAATCCGACTTTTAAAAAAAACGGATCTACAAAATTAATTCCGGAGAGCTTTTGTCTGTGATTTTGCGGCATCCGCATTTTCAGCTTGAACTTCACAAAATAGTCGCTCATGATTGATTCTCTATAAGTACCATTACTAAGAGTCCCAAATAATATAAATATACTTAAAAAGTCACTTTAAACTACTTGAAATCCGAAAAAAGTCACTATATAAAACAGGACAATGCACAGGCAGGTTAAATTGCTAAGCGGGTTGTTTGTCCTCCAGCAAGTTTGTTTACCGTAATCAGCTGTTTTATTAGACAGGTCTATATAGATAGGGCTGCCATCACCTAAATTGCCGATGCCAGACAAAAACTTCAAAAACCCTTACACACCAAAAATATTTTTATAATAAAAACATCATTTTAATTTTTTTATTTGTTTGACAAAATCAACTTCAACTAACAGCACAACAAACAAAATATTAAAATAATTTGATAGGTACTAATAAAATTATACAGTTTTTTTTCTGAGTTAATCTGGTAACATTGGAGTTGGTTTGGATGGAGTCAACGATTATGAATTAATTTTTAAATAAGATTTATTTAAATTAATTGCTTATCTTTCAATTAATCAAAACAACCATATTGCAGTTTTTAGAAATTTGGTTGTCTTTATTGTTCTGATACATATGTTATATACTTTATTGAAATAATTTAATTTGTTTATTATCAAATAAGTATGATAAATATCATTATGCATGTGATATTTCAACTTGTAGTGAACACTCTATAGGTGGTATATTATATGCAAATGAAATTTCTATGTTATTAAACCAAATATTAATAAATAATACACAGTGTTTATTTAAATAATTATTTGTCCTTTTCTTTTGATCTAATCAAAACTATTTTTTTAAATATGGGTATTCACTGTTTAAACAATTATTCTACAAAACCTATTTTTTTTATCAATATAGTCAAAATATTTAACTTCCTATAACTGTCCATTTTGTATACTTCAGTCATTATGATTTTTTAATATTTTTTTGTACTTTATTATTGGTTTTGTCTATTTGCTTACAAAATTAAAAACAAACTTGCCTAATACAACAAATTTTTTTTGACCACTCATCATGCTACCACGCAAATTGAGACAATCCTCCAAGGAAAAACTGCGCAGTCCTTAGAGTGTCCGGTCTGTGCAGGCCACCGATCCGAGCTGCACAGTTTTTCCCGTGAGGATTGCCTCAATGTGTGTGGCTGGCAATAGTTAGATCTTACTTAAATATATTTTTTGTTCTTAGAGATTGATCCAGATACTGGTAGATATATTCCTGTTCCAGTTGACTTTGCAGGTATTTATACTAAGAGATAAAAATTATTTATTTTAGAATTAAAGGTATGTTTCCTTCCACGCGGCCGCCGCATGCGTCTAACGCGCTACGTTAGCGGCAAAGCACTCCTACTCATGTTTTTAAATGTGCCTGGTTTCTTCCAAGCGGCCGTCGTATGCGTCCGCTGTCAACGACTGCGATTGATGCGACTGGACTGCTGAAAAAGCAGTGTAGTCGCAGTCGTGTCTGCGACTGATATTTTGTTTGTGTTGTTTTGTGTGAAATGTCCGGTGTTTTTTTTTAATTGTAAAAAATTGAAACTTTATTTTTTAAATGAGATCCTGGATTTTCTATTAAGCATTTTAAGAGCTTTTAAGATCCCAAATCCAATGATGTTTCGCACTTATTCAAAAAAATAAGTTTAATGTTTTCCCAAGATCCTGCCAAAAATATATTGTCTGACTCTCTCTAACATATGGTTTGTTATGAAAATTGCCATTAATATAAATTTTCCGAATAAGTGCAAAACATTATTGGTTTTGGGAACTTAATAGCTCCTAAAATACATAATTAAAAAATCCAGGGCCGTATTTAAAAAAAACAGTTGATGATGACAGCTCAAAGACGAAACGTCGGAGTATAAATCTAATAACACTATCTTGTAGAACAAAAAACGTAGCAATGGAAATGTAAAAGTTATTTTGTTACATCGATTCAAATAAAGTCATAAAAAATAAAAACGAAATTGCGAATAATCGGTTTTTTCCAAAAGTAAGTATTTAAAGTTTTAAGGTGGCATTTTGATTAGCATCATATTGCGCAACTTTGCCTTCATTTAACCGACCTCGTATCTCTTCAAGTTTCTGAGATCCTAATGATAAGACTCGAATTTGGTACACCCTGTACAGATTTACCTTAATACAATGGCTAATTTTTCGTCTGGGGTTATTGGATATTCAACTCTGTTGTCTGGGTCGGACTTTATATCGTCTTTTATTAAGTCAAGAATAAAACTAAACTCTGCTTTATTCAGTCTAAAATATTTTCTAAATTTTACTTCATCCTGTTGCAGATGTCGATTTATTAATATAGTATAACAACCCTCATCGCGTCTTTGCTGAAATATTGGATTTATAGAGGCATTGCTATGTTTCAGTTTGGCTAATTGTAATAGTATTTCGTCATCCTCTTTTTCTTCTAATAATAAATATATTGCTAGATCATCCATCACGACTCTTACCAAAGATTATTCCCTTTCACTAATAATTTTGCTATCGCGAGTTTGAGCCGCGGTCCTAAGAAACCACCTGATTAAACGGCGGCCGCATGCGACCGCCGCGTGGAAGGAAACATACCTTAAGTTTACAAAATTATGTACCATATGGTCTGTGATTTATTTCTCAGAAATTTTCATTCTAATTAAATTAGACAAATTCTGCAAAAAACAGGTACATACTTCAAATTAAATATTAACCAAAATTTTCATTTAAAAAGTCAACAGAGTTAAAGGGGATGAGTACACATGTTAAAAACTAGCTTTTATATAGGTATTTTAACCTACCTTCAGATAAAATAGCTTTTTAGTATGTATTTGTATGTTGAATAAAAGATGTTTTTTGAGCTTCCAATGTATTAATTTGTGCGTGTAGTGCCGCTGACCACGTCTTGGCCCAAGGATATTACATGGCTGGTCATATGCTTGAATCCTACTTGGAGAGCAGCACAGGAAGAAATGACAATTGAAGGAAGCAGTAGTGATCAGACAAAATTCTTGAGTATCTAGCAAAACCTTTATGGATATTAGAAATGTTGAGAAACCACACTTAACCAAGTATATTAAGCATTTTAAGACTTACGTAAATCTTTCCCTTAAACACATGAATATGTCCATCACCTTCATGCCTCAGAGCTCTTAGATTCTGTATATAGTCGAAACTATACCCATTTGTAAAATGACGTCATTTTTGTTTATCCTTGTTTAGCATATTCCAAACAGCGGTGACAACAAACTTTTGAAAAAAAAATGGTGTCTGATAATTATTCATTTTTTGTATTTTTGGTTATGTGAAATATCCGTCAGTGTCAATCAAAAACATTGGTGTGTTAACTTGTTGTCGAAATTTAGGTCGAGAAAAAGATATAATAGGTATAATGAACAATCGCAGCTGATAATTTTAAATATCTTGTTTTTTTTTGACTGAAAAAGGAACAAGTCCGAAACGGAATCGCACTTCGAATTGAGAATGTAATACAGCGAGCCGCAGATGCAACAATATTGAGCCCAACATCGATCGCAAATATAAAGAAGAATGGGATAAAATTAGACCAGGATTATGCTTCCAGTATGTCTTTCAAGCAAAGGATCGCAAAAACTAATATTACAAAATAGTTAAAAAATACAATTTGGGACAAAAATTTATTCTATGTTTTGTAGAAAAAAATATGTAACATTGGCAACAATAAGACAAGAGTTCGGAAGAAATTGAATATTTTGAGTTTTCCAACGATTCCTTAAAAAGATGGATCAAAACTATAGGCTTCAAGTGAAAAAAATTAGATGATAGAAAATATTTGATGGATATTGTTAATAAAAGAATCAATTTTTTAAGGGCGTATATCAAAAATATAAATTTAGATCTGGGAGGTTTTACTCAAGTTTTTATTGACGAGACGTGGATCTTTAGCAGAGGATGTTCATTTTTGTTGATTATTCATCACTGATCCTAACAATTGGTAATTGTTATTAAGTTTGTTAATAAATAAATACTACAAGATTATTTTTATTTTTTGAGATTAAATGTGTATAGACGAATGTAAAAATTATAATATACTGCTAAATCATCCCATAGAAAAATTTCCGCAGTTTCCGTTTGACCTCCGAGCAGTGAAGTGTACGCGATAAGAAACTCCATAGTTTTTTTCGGGAAGGCGGTTGAAGGAGCCGATACCTCGGGGGTCAAGGAGAGACTCACTTCAAACGATGGAGTCCTTCTTCTGGGGCTAAGCACTGTAAACGAAGAGTCCTATACCTGTCTCTTTCGGGTTTGGGGGCCCACGAGGAATTTTCCCATGGCGGAAGATGGTTGCGCGCTCAGCCAGGGAGTGACAGTACTGACAGAAAACGGATATACATAATACCAGTAGCAGTTCTTCGTCGGATCGCCATTGTTTGTGCCTTGCATCGATAATTATTTAAAAAGTACACGTTTTTCGGAACGTGTGACTGGAAAGGGGAGAGCTGGCATATTGATTCCAAAAGGACAGAACCCAACAAAAAAAGCCATTAATTATCTATTTATGCCATACGTTTTTTCTTACCGGGATGACGTAACTACAAACGGATATAATTCCGACTTTAAATAGTCTTGCATACAAGTAACTTATTCAGTATTCGCCTAAAGCTGACTAAACGTACTTGCGAGTTGAACCGTTGTGTTTATAAATATATTAAGACAATGAAAGTTCATGAAACATCTTTTATTTAAACTACATCGCTGTCTATAACCTTGTAATCATTTACATCAATATATGCTACCAGCAAATAATTCTAAAAAAATAATCGAATTATTTTTTATTATCTTCAGGCATATATGATGTTTTGATTTTAACAATTACACGGGTCCACAAAAAAGTGGTGTGTGTTGGGTGTCGGACTAAGATTTTCTGGCGTATTTTTTTCCGCTGAACACGAACCTGAAATCTTTAGAACCCCAAAAAACCGACACGGTACATTTACCGACAGAAACCTACTACCACGGAATATTTGGACTACGACTATCTAAACTATCAGAGGTACAAAAATTTCATAGAACAAAAAAAAGAGCTTTTTAAATTGTCTATAAAAAAGTTATATAAACATTTTTGATACGATAAATAATAAAGGAGATATAACGAAAATGTAATTTTGACAAAAAATTTCAGTCCAAAATAGGATTTTTTTTTCTTATGTAATATTTGGGTTTTGTTAATCATAAATCATTTATTTTATTCATTTGAATCCCAAATCACTTAAACTGTACAGAAAAAATCCAAAAATAAAAAAAAACAAGTTTTTTCCAGAGGTATACCTCGAAAAAATCCTGATTCGGTTTTTGATTATAACTGGAAAAATATTGCATTTAGACAAAAAGATTATATAACTTAAATTAAAGGTCTTGTAAAAATACATACTTTATGTCCTATAAAGTTTTGTGTATCTTTTATAGTTTTTAAAATATTGACATTTTAATTTAAAAAAAATCGTTAATATCTGAAATTACGCCTTTTCTCGATTATTTGCTGTTTAACCTCAATTTTGACTTCAGATTTGTGTTCAGCGGAAAAAAAATACTCCAGAATATCTTAGTCCGACACTCAGCACACACCACTCTTTTATTGTGAGCCTGTGACTGTCAGAATTTTAATGAGAACTGTGACAGCTTAGTCTTAGCAGCGTTCACTAACAGTTAGTGAACGCTGGTCTTAGTTAATAAAGCTATAGTTCATATTTCTGTGTGGTTCATTTGACTAATGTGTTTTAACAAAGCTAATTATTTATATATTTATGTTTAAATCTAAATAGAATTACTAATTTCTTTATTTATTATGTACTGTATTAACATAATATTGTTCTGTAACACTTCATATGAAACTTGTTTTCATATCACCGGTCGTTTTACATCTTTTTATAAGTAGTTGGATTAACAATGGAACGTAACTATTCTAACTTTTTAGTTGTCACTGTCTTCAAATAAATAGCTTAGAATTTCTTAATATTGGGCTTTGTTAAGGTCCTATTGCTTTTTATAGTATCATGGAAAAGAATCAAAAAGTCTGGAATTAGTTGGAAAAATCCTTTATATACACATTATATTAAAGGGCTATTGCATCAAAATTCTAATGCCCAAGTATACAAAGTTTGCAAAATCAATTGACCTTATAAAATAAGCAAATTAAACAAAGTGACTTGGCGGACCAGCTCTGATCACTATATATTTTTTTTTTGCTGGAATGAATAAAATTTGCCAGTTTATCGTATTACTTTTTATATATTGTAATCGCAAAATAAACGCACCATGACAATTTTCCAAGTCGTCAGTATGTACCTTTTTTAGCGTTAACAGAATCCTTTAGTCAACATATCACAGGCCCTTAGCTCGTAAACTGGGCATTATTTTTGTAAAATTGTGCCCAAAAATAAGGGTTAGCCTGAATAAAATTTCAGTTAATAAATGATTACCTGGTTTGACCCCAACAGGATGGGATTATTCCGACTCGTCATAAATACCATATTGAAAATTATTTAAATTTGTTAATAACTTCTATGTAGGGATAATTTAGACAAATTCAAAAGCCCTCAGTTCTGCTTACTTCTGGTTAGTAAAAACTGCTTTTTATTTTCCCCAATTATATTGGAGACGTGATAAATCACTAAACGTAGAAACAGTAAACTTTCCCGTTTAGGTCGCAATTTTGGTTAGTTCTGGCTAGTTCTGATAATTAAGACAAATTCAAAAGCCCTCAGTTTTGGTTAGTTAATGCGGTTTTTATTTCCCCTGGACATATTTAAATCGCGGCTCAAATGGAGAAGTATAAACTTTTACCCCAGTTTATATATTATGGCAAAACTGTTGTCCAAAAATGTTTGGAATAAATTTAATTTGATTAAGCCATGGAAGAATTGCGGCATAAACGGAAAAGTATACTGTTCCTAGTTTTAGTGATTTATCACGTCCAAAATATAATTGGGGAAAATAAAAAGCCGCTTTAACTAACCAGAACTGAGGTCTAAATTATTCCTATGTAAAAGTTATTAACAAAATTTTAATAATTTTCAATATGGTATTTATTACAGGCAGCAATAATTCCATCCTGTTTGGGTCAAACCGGGCAATCATTTATTAACTGGAATTTTATTCTGGCCAACCTTTTTTGGCGCGCAATTTGCTATTATTTTTACCTACTTGATGATTTGGGCCGCAATTTGATAATTGCAGTAATTTAGATATATAAAGTCATAAGAATATAAAATAAATGTAATTTTAATTTTTGTTTCTTTTTTTAGTTTACTTTGGATCAAAAAGGACGAATCAAGACTCTAGCGCTTCAAAAAACTGTACTGGTAAATTCTATGAAATTTGGAATAATATTTCTCATACTCCTATATTGTATTTTTAGATGCCACTCCTATCAACCAAATAAATATCGCAAGACGGAAAGAGGAGTTAGGAAAGAATTATTTAAACTACCACCACAAAATGTACAAAAAGCAAAGATACCTGTTAAGGATACAAAACAAAAGTCGGTAGTGCGAAGAAGTTTAATAAAAAGTTTGCCATCTAAAAATGATTCCTTACTGCCAACAGCCAAGGTATGTGCTTGGGGATGTTTTATGTATTTATTAAAACCAAAGATAAAACATCAGTCCCATCGACATTGCTTCTTTTATTGCTTTAAACAATAGCAATAATAACATTAATAAAAAATATACATTATGTACTATTTTCTTATGTTACAGAAATCATTTTCTAATGACACTTCCCAGATGGTAACCATAACAGAAGAGTCGAGCAAAAAAAAGAACCGGTCGCACCAAAAGGTTATCCCTTTAAAGCGGCCACAACACCTCAAGTAAAGTTTTCTGAAAGATCCAAAGAAGAAGACGTAAAGACTCCTGAGTCTTTCGAAACAAACAATGATACTTTCTTAAGACTAGAACAGTTATGTGAAAGTCCCTTGACTACCAATGAAAGCCCTGTATCTTCAGTTTGTAATTTGTTTAATAGCAATATGATTTTAAATAGTGAAAAAAAGAACGTAGACTGTCATGGTAAAAGTCAAAAGGAAATTATAGCAGAAATAAGACGAACTATTAAACAAAATCAGGAATTATATCACAAAACTACAAATAAAATTCAAGAAATTGTAGAACTACAGACATTACAGGAAGAAAATCACAGAAAAATTATATCTTTAGTGGATACACTCGAAGGTCATAGTACACCAAGTACTTCTAAACCTAGTGAGGATGATGAGAAGGAAAACTCTTCCAAAAAAAGGCGGTCGTTACGACTACAAAATCGGAGTCCTACTCAAAATGTGGGTCAACCTGCTGGTTCACCAGTTATTCTTAAGGCCGGAGATTTGCGAAAATCTACCCTAACTAAAAGTCTAGTCTCCAAATGCAACAAATATCAAATAAATAGTCCGAGAATACAGAAAGCTATTGACATGTATAACTCCACACGGAGTGTGTGCAGTGCCCTTCTTACCCCAAAGATATCAAGAAGCCAACTTGCTGAATCTCCCATAACAGCAAATTGGAGGAATAACTTATCAAAAAAGGTTCAAGAGCAGTGCTTGATGCTTCAGGATACGCCAGTGCATAAATAAATAAAGACAATCGATAAAAATAATTATTTTAACTTAAGAATTACTATAACTGTGTTTTTTTTAAGAGTTTGCTTTAGGTTTACAATATAATTATATTCATTATTTATAATGTATTCTTGTACCTTTATACCTATAATTTTATGTTGTATTATTTTAACAAAAAAGACGCACATAGGCATAGTAATTTAATAAAAACTGAATAAAAAATAATAATCGTATTGTAATGTACGTTTTAATGAATTAGATAGGCTATTATAATATAATTAGTGGAAAACCTACAATTTTTTATTGGTTTTCACAAGAATATTTTATTTTCTATTTTTGGATTTATGGTGAAATTTTAAAATTTTAGTTGTTTTTTAAAGTATGTGTACTCAAAATTAAAAAAGTTAGCGTTCTAACGATTTCGATAATTGCGATAATATGTAGTCACTTCTTTTTTAAAACAGAGCACCTATGCATAGTGGACTACTATTTTTTTAAAGTAGGCGCCAATCATCAAAAAAAGTTTGATCCAACCATCAGTTTTTGTACAGCAGCAATGATCAATATACAAGCGGCAATGATTAATATACTATATTTTTGACAGCGGTGAAACGGTTTCAGAAATGTTGAATCTATCAAATTCGTAAGTGTCTACCTTGCATCGTTTTGTCGGTACAAAAACGGTGAAGTTTGTGTCGGAGTTTTTACTTTGCATGGGGATCAAAATGACGGTTCAAAAACTGTTCATGAACGATCACAAGATTGATTGGAACAGTAAAGGGATCGTGTAGTACACCTTTACTCATCGGTTGGGACGGGTTAATTTGACTGGACTTGTGCGTGATTGTTCAATAAACGAGGTTGTTTGCGGGCTAGGCACAATCTTTCTCTGAGCTAGTGTTTTGTCAAAAAAAAAATTTGCTCCTCTTTTTTTTCTAGGATTTGTCGATAAAAGCATTTTTGTCTGAAAATATAATGTAGGTATTAAGAATTGTAGAAACACGTTTTTAATTTAGACAGTCTGAAAAATGAAGGCGAAGAGTTGAATTGGACTTTAAGGGTGATAAGGTAGGGTGTTTTGAAAAACCCCCTGCGTGCTTTTGTAGGAGCTCTTGCTTTTGCTGCGGTCTCTGTAGAACTGATCTAAAATAGGAGGCGTAGTAATTGGAGCTTGAGTAAATTTTAGTGGTCGGACGGAAAATTGAATAGTAAAATAAATGTAACTTTCAGGTGCCCCCCAGGGCAAAATCGGACTTTCAAAAGCAAATCCTCTTTTCATTATTATTTTTTTCGTTAATTTAATCAAATTTTATCGTCAAATCCCAGTTTTCGCAAAATAATCTGTTTTTCTAAAAACCATAGTCAGTTGAAATTTTTTCAATCAACTATTTCTTATGCAAATATCCCAGATGCCTCTACTTTCAAGAAAAATGCAGATATTTTAGAGTTGGGATATGAAATCACGGATCTTTCCACAAAAAAATATAAAAACGGTGGCGGTAAGCATCAATCGAAAATACTAAATCGGCGCGGAGGCGGCGTTCGCCGGATTCAAAGCGGCCCGCCCTGTTTAAAGATGCTCTTTCTGGCTGGCCAAAATTCCGGCAATTTTTCCGTAAAGAAAGGTAATTAAAGTTTTCGTAGTAATTCACGTATTTATCAGGTAATTTATTGAATTTCTAAGTAATTCAATTACTTTATAAGTAATCGAATTACTTTCCAAGTAATTAAATTACTTGGGAGTCGTGAAAATCAATTACCAATTACAATTACATTATCCTATTTATTAATAATCCAAATACAATGACCTTTTCCGAGGCAAAAAATTTAACTTTTTTTTGCAAATTTCAAAAATATTTTTTTCTCTTTAAAGCATATCCTATATATTTGGTGTGGGTCCCATGACTCATTTTTAATAAAATTTTGAAAATCCTAGAGACGCCTTGATTTTAACTTCATTCATTCATTCATGTGTGCTCCTTTGCTGGATTCTGCCGAATAGCACCTATGAGGGCTGGAATACCGAAAGCGCTCTAATAGGATATTAAGAATAAAAATTTTACACCAAGTATAAAGTTTTTTACTCATTACATTTCCATGTGCACACAGCTCTAAGCTCCAATCACTCTTTAAAAAATATTCATCAAATTTTGGCGACATACCGCGTTGAACATTGTTAGGACAGTTAACATACCGGTTTATTTTCGCGAGAAGCGGTAACGTAGGGGAAGGTGTTGTCGTCAGTATCTACGTCATTACTTTGTACCCAGTATCTACCGCTATCGCCACTAGTCAGGAGGAGCGTTAATAATGGTTATGTCAAATTTAAATTTAAAATAATGGAGGATTCGCGGCTTTTCTATTGTTTTGGTTGTGTGCTGTTTTTTTTGGTATGGTTTAACAACTATTTGGATTGCAGATTTTTTTGGTTTATTAGTTAATTCCCAAATGGATGAATTAATACAGTTATATTACAATCATAAAGGAATCATTTACTTATTATAGTTGACTTGGAAACAGCTAATATCTTATTAAATGAAAAATTTGGTTTATATATTATCTTTTCGACTTATTTTTTAACTTTCCAAAGACCTTACATTTAAATTTAAACTTAAATGTGTATTAAACCATTAGTAGTAAGTTGACATACGTAAACCGTTTCGTTTTTGCGAGGATAGGCGGGTTAAACATGGTTAGAATGGTGGGGGAAAGAACTGCTATCAACCAGTAGTTAAAAACGGTAAGTCGCGAAAATATCCTTATTTTGTTTTAGGTGATCGATAGAATGTCCTATATTAATTTAAGGGTTGTCTCGAAAGTTGCCTTCACTCCGATTTTGACCAAATTTGGTATACGGGGGTTTTTGGGGCGCTGATTACAAATCTGAAAACAATTTTTTTTTGGTAACGCTTGGTTTTTGAGATATTCATAATGAAAGTGAAAATCCAAACTAACCTTATTTACACTGTTCCTCCTTTTTACATAGAATTCTTGATTTATATACGAAAGGGGCATACAATATTTTATAAATACCTTTTAAAAACTTGTTTTTTTTTAATTTATTTTACTTCTTTTTTCATTTAATCGCAATCCTCCACTTTCAAACGCCGCGCCGCAACCATGAATATACTAGGGATTTTATCAGAAAATATGACCGCAGCCTTAAAACTTCGCAATTTAATGGAAAAAAGGTGAAAATAAATTAAAAAATCAAATTTTTATAAGGTGTTTATTAAATATTGTGTGCCAATTTAGTGTAAAAATGATAAATTGTGTGCAAAAAGAAGGGGGCATATAGTGAAAATGAGGTTAGTTTGATTTTCAACTTTGATGATGAATATCTCGAAAACGAAACCTTGCCTTGAAAATTGTTTGCGGATTCGTGATCAGCGCCCCAAAAAGAACCCCGTATACCAAATTTAGTCAAAATCGGAATGGAGGCAACTTTCGTGAAAATTACCGAATTAGGCACCGTATCTGTATGCTTAGAAATCTTTTGTTTTAGGGATGTTACTTTGTATGTTAATTATGTATTTACTTCCGGTATGCCAGTGTCAATTAGTACAAATAATTTCAGAACTATTGGCACCATTTAATACCAATACGTCAGGTAAAGGTGTTTGGCAAAAAGATCTAAAGGTGATTAACATCTGAATCATGTACAACTGGGTAATATACAGGTAATTAACCACCTACTAGTTAAAAATAAATTAAGTATTTGAAACAATCCTCATCTTAAGGATTACCCAAATAAGTTGAGAAAAATAAATAATACCCGCGGATCCGTGGACTAATAGACTATTTTCTGAAAATAACATACATGTCGGGAAGTCATTATTGTATTTAACATTTTTTTTTTACGGTAGTATAAAATAACATTTTTTTTAGCAGTAAACTTTTTTGTGGTAAACACCAGAACGGATGATACAAATCATTGTGGAACTTCTTGGATTTTTCTCTGAAATACATAGGGTGTCCTTGTGTAATATTTTTCTGCTTCCTCCAACTTAGAATAATAGACATGCCTGTTATAGGTTTTTATCTTTTTTTCTTTGTGTCTGCAACGACCCACGAAAGCTTATATAGAGTCTAGGTACTAATTACCGTTGGTGCCGGGTTTTAGATGATGACATTTTATTCGTCCGTTCCGTCACCACTGTCCAAGCACTGAAACGTGCAGATGTTGTATTTTACAGCACCTTTTATAGTCCACGAGGTTACCGCAAAAAAACAGCCAGTAAGAGATACGCATGAAACTTTTATTTATATTACTATGAACTATAGTCAATTGAAAGCCGCACTGCTGCCCCAGCTCAGCGGGTTTAAGTTGCAATTTTTTTACCTTTAAAAAATCGGTTTTTTAATATATCTCAAAAATTATTGCGTTTAGAAAAAAAAGTATATAATCAAAATTAATGGCCTAATAAAACTACGTATTTTTTTGTATAAAATCTTTTATAGCCCTATTAGTTTTTGGGATATTACCGATTTAAAATAAAAACGCAAATATCCCAAAAACTAAAAGAGTTTCAAAAAAGTATTAAACAAAAATAAGCTTTTTATGTCATAAAAAAAGGTTATATACAATTTTTAATGAAAATAATAATAGAATTAGCTGTGATTTTCCATTAAAATTTTCATATTAAAAAATATTTTTTTTTGTGCAGTATAAACAGCCTATCCGTCTAAAAATTAATTCAAAATATTCTATTCATTGAATGAAACAAACTTATATTATACACATGTGCCTCGAGGCAATGGGGGATAACCTGGTGGCTCGGATATTTTATTTAATTTTTTTCGGTCCAGTAGCTGTACCCATTCCGATCCACTTGAAAATTAAACTAAAATAAAATTTAAATTTTATTTTATTGAAAAAAAAAATAAGTGCCTCCTCTATCTGGGTGTTATATACCTGACAGAACGCTTAATTTTTCTTGATCTCCTATGCTACTGTGTAAAGCTCATCGTTTAAATATTTTTATTAGCGATTTAAATAATAATATTAATAATTTGTAGACGGTTAGTCGCTCAGAATGATCTTGAGAAAATTTTAATCATATTTTTAACATCAAAAAACTTTTTTAAACGATAAGCTATACGCATAGTAGCATAGAAGATAGATAAATATTAAGAGTCCTGCCAGGTAAATAACACCCAGATAGAGGAGGCACTTAATATATGTTTATTTTTTTCAATAAAATAAAGTTTACATTTTATTTTAGTTTAAGTTTTCAGTGTATCGGAATGGGTGCAGTTATTGGACCAAAAACAAATAAAATATCTGTGCCCACATGTGCCCCCATTGCCTCGAGGCACATGTGTATTAGTTTGTTTCATTCAATGAATAGAACATTTTGAATCAATTTTTGATGGATCGGAGCTGGTTTGTTTACTTGTACCAAAAAAATGATGTAAATTGCGAAATTTTTAATGGCCAAAACCACATTTTTGCTTTTATCTCCTTTATTACCTATTTCATAAAAAATGTGTAGACAACCTTTTTCATAGAGCTTACTAAAAAGCATATTTTTTGTTTTATACATTTTTTCCAACTCTTCTAGTTTTTGAAATATTTGTGTTTTAATTTTAAATTTAAATTGTTAATATCTCAAAAACCTAAAGGGGCTTAAAAAAATTTTAAATGACATAGTTTTATTAAATTTTTTGTTTACCAAAGTGGGGAAATTCCATGTTTAATTTTTAACAATATCCGAAACACATTTATCAGTTTACTTTGCCCCCTTGAGTAAAATTTTGGAGTTTTTAATTATCATTTTCTTTCTTTTACCAATTCAAAAGGTAAAAATTTATTTTTTTAAAATTAAAAATGTAAAGTTTTAATTGGGGAAACTTTCAAAACCAATGTAAAATAATGTATAAAAGAGAACCGATTTATAACTTTTTTTTTTGTATTTTTCCCCAATTCAAAAATAAAATTTGGACCAAAAATAAAAAAGATTAACTTTTATTCAAAAAAAAAATATTTATTAAAGAAAAAATTTAATATTTGAATTAAAAAAAGATAAACAAAAATAAACATGTTTTAAACAAAAGGCAACTTATAAAAAGTTAAATTGCGTTAAATCAACATCAAAAGTGAAAATGTTTAGAGGATGACGTTTGATTTTCGGGAGAAGGTACCATATCCTCAGTTGTTACATGTAGGCGGAAAGGGGGTGCCGGGGTGCCGGCCCCCCCACTAGTCTGAAAAAGATTACTATATTTAAAATATGAAAATTATTAGTTGATAAGGTTCGATTTAAAAATTACAAGTGAACGCACCTTCTCGAAAATGAGTATGCCATAACGTTTAGAAAATCTCCTGGTTCCTTTTTGGAACGGAATTAGCCGCAAATTTGATATAAGTACGTGATAAACAATTTAAAAAAAAATTGTACCTTATGAAAGAAGAATGATTTTATAATAAATAATCTATCATGTACTCGGTTTGTTATTATTTCATAAATATTTACCAAACATTCCTATGAATTTATTCTTATTAATTAATTTTATTAATAACAATGTATTATTCGATATGTTGTTATTTTATAGGTATTTTATTCCTTCATTATTTTATTCATATTATTATCTCGGCACCCACACCAGCTTTTCTGCTCGCAGCCTAGGTTAATGTGAAACATCGTCAACGGGGAAACACAAACCTATTTTGCTTCAATCTAAGGAACTTTCCTCATATAAATCGTCCTCTCTACCTATAATTTTTTAATATAATGACGAAGAAATTTTTTTTGTTTTAAAAGCAACAACACAAAACTTCCTATTTTGGTACAATTTCTTTATCTTCGACCAACTATTTTCATTAAGTCCAATTCTAAAAGAGGTCGACCTGTACATTATAGTTCATTTGGCTTCCATCTTCTTCTGCCTTCAAAAACATTAGGATCAAGAACAGTATCTATTTCCTTTGTATAACTTGATCGCTTGGGTTCCGTAATCCCATTCCATTATCACCAGTTGGTGTTTTGAAATTTTATTGCTTTCTTTACCAGATTTCTGAGTTGAAATTTGTTGGACATCTTCCATAAGGATTTTCCCGGTTCAACGTACATTTTTTCCTTTTCTTAGGTTCCAATAGGATTTCGCTTTTAAATAATTTACAATAGTGTCTCCAATTTTCTCGTTTATATTTTGAGTTTTTTTCCCCGCAATAACTTCACAGAATGCATATTGAACGGATATATTCCCGTTTTTCGAAAACCATTTTTAATTTTTTTCTTCTCGGAGTTTAATTTTTCCATCAGAATACCTAACAGTTTTGGGAATGTTGATTTATTGAGCGCAGAATCACGAGGTTTTTTACAAGAATTTCACGCCATCCATTTCGGGGTCTGAAGAAACTCACGTCCAGGGCTGAGAATATGGCTAGAATTAGGGGGTAAAACACAAATTTTATGTTTGTTTTTGGCACTGAAGTAAAACGCTTATATTGATGGTTGGAGAGGTTATCTCCATTAAAACTTTCGTACCCTCTATGCTTTTCCCCCAAAAGGAAGAATAAGGTCAAACCAGTTTGCAAGCCCCGTCAAACCATCCAGATTTGGGACCGGTTTACCGTGGCCTGGCGGTCCAAATACACCATTTTATAACCTTTTGGCTTATACACCACGAGGGGAAAACCTTCCCACTTTGCGGACTGCCATTATGGATATTGCTGATTTCGTGATTCATTATCCCTCCCCATATTTACCCCCGACGAAAAACGTTTCTTAAATCCCGGAAACAAACAAATTGTCCATCATAATTTATTATTCGCTCCGGTGGAATGTCCTTAATGGTTTCTTGTAAATTTGAAAGTAGTTTTCAAATTCAGTTCTTGTTTTACTGCTCCCTTTTTTTATGTTTTGACAGTGCCTTTGGGGCCTTTTTAAAAAGACGGTTGACAAAAGCCCCCCATCTAAACCTGGCAAATTTTGCCTAAACGGTATTCTCAATCCCTCTTTATCTAGATAAGATTTTAAAAAAAATCGTATATCTAGCATAGTAAAACTTCCCCAATCCGCAAAGCAAATTTCACACCTCCTCTTAACTTAGGGAATTAAAATCGGTGTTGGCATTTTTCAATAACTTCTTCCTTTTGTTCCCAAGTCTTGGAATTCCGTAAGTTCAGTGCCTTCTTAACCGAATTTTCTTACAAGAACCCCAAAATTTAGGTATTTTAACCTTTAAATTTTTGGCCGTGAACCAAGAGGTTTCATTTTTTTGGGATTATTTTGAAAAAAAAAAAAAACAAATTTAGGAAAAGGGGGCATTCCACCATAAATAATTTCCTATGAAACTCTTGGAACATGGCAATAAATGAAAATAACCCCAAATGTATTATCCGACTATAAAAATTGTTTTGATCATTAATGCAAGTATATAATACATACCTTAGACTAGCACTCGTTTCCCAGATGAAAAAAATTAAAATTTGTAATATAAACTATCATTACGAAGATATCTTGACATTTCAACGCGAACTTTCCGCCTCTGTTGCATTACAAAAGGGGATAAAGGCCCCCGGTTGCCGCTTTTTTAAAATTCTTTAAAAAAAAAATGGAAAGTTCCCCGTATGGAAAATTTAAAATCTACGAATTTTTTCCAAAATCAAAGTTTTTGAGAAAAAAAAAACTTTTTTTTAGGAAAAAAATGCAAATTCAAACCCGCTGAGCAACAGAGTGCGTATTTGATTTGACTAGGGGGATATAATATAAATTTTCTTTATTGGTTGGGTTTTTTTCGTGGCCCCCGGACTATTAGACAACGCGGTATTGCCATCACTGCCGTTATATAAATAACTTCTACCTCTGAACTACCCCCCTTTAAAGTCAGTTTCAACCAAACGGAAACTACTTTTAAATTGGGCCCGAACTACACCAACGGAACCCCGCAAAATATAAAAAAATTTTTCAAAAATTGCAAGACTAAAGTTATTCCTCATTGATTTTCAAAGACAGCTAGTTGATCCGCAAGTCCTAAAATTAATCTTTGTTAGGAAAAGTTTACACAAAACTACTAAACACATATGTTCTGTAATATTGCCAAATGGCTTAGCTGTAAATTGTTTATTTAAGATACTATTTTAATACCTGTGCGCTCTCCATTTATAAATCCAAAGCCAAATAAATTTCCAAACTTCACTTCTTGCATAGCAACAAAATTTATAGATTATACTAAAATTGATAGTAATGATACTATGATACAAATTTCTAAAAATATAAAAGTTTTATAGGTGGTACATAGCAAAGAGGAAGATACCCTGGAGATTCTGCGCAACAAACACACGGATAGGTCCAGATTAACAAGCTTGCATTGACAAGGCAGAAAATTATTATGTAGTTAATAGGCCTGTTCCAACCCCAAAAAAACCATTGATTGTTCGGTGATGCGCAAACTCAATCAAATAAACCCGTTCCAACTGATGGGTGACGATGTATTACATACCTCTTTTTTTCTGTGTGTTTTACATGATCCTTTTACTGTTCCAACCAAACTTGTGATCGTTCGTTAACCGTTTCCGAATGGTCCTTTTAATCCCCTAGCAAAGCAAAAACCCTTTGAATATATAGAAAGCGTTCCAACTTTGTCTTCTTTGTACTAACATAAAATCGTGTTAAGTTGAGACTTGCACGTTTAATCGATTCTAACACTTTAAAAACCGTTTCACAGCGGAATAAAAATTGCGGGTTGCATTAAACCCTAAAAGCACTTTTGACTCTTTTTTTTTTAATTTAATGCCATCCTTATTTTTAAATTATAGGCGGACGTAAAGGTTATTCATTAAAAGGAAAATTAATGATCAAAGCCACTTCCGTTTTGACTTTCACCAAGTGAAGTCACGCGTTTGCAAGCTCCGGCTTTTTCGTGGAAAGCGACCGCAGTGGCGCGGAAAACCGTGTTTTTGCTTGTGAAAATCGAAGGAGAATTCGCCGCCAATTATACAGCGGGTCCTTCTTCTGGGGCTAAGCGCTGTGAGCGGTTGATGCCTAGAATTTCTGTCGTTTTTACGTTAGTGTCGTGCACGAGGTATCTTTCTAGAGGCGGATGATTGGTTGCGCGCGCGGCGTGAAACGTCAGATTGACAGCAAACTGGTTGTACGCATACGGTAGCAGTCTGTTTTGAAACGGGGACAGAACCGGCTATGAATAGTTCCACCACAAAAAGCTTCACGTTGACATCAACGTAGTCTGGAATGGGGAGAGGGCATATCTTTCCGGAAGGCGGAAGCCGAAAATCGCAGATTAAACCTTCTTCTGGGGCTGCGCGTGGCGGTTGATGCAGAATTTCGTCTTTTTTACTTAGTGTCGTGAGGGATTTTTAGAGGGGATTTTTCGCGCGCGGCGGAAATCAGATTGACACAAACTGGTTGTACGTAATACCAGTAGCAGCCTTTTGGTCGGATTACCGTTAATTGTGCTTGCATCGATTAAAAAAAAAGACAAGTTTAAGTTTTGGAAAAGTTGGAATTTGGGGGGTTAAAAACCCGGCTAGAAAAAATTATATCAAAACCGGGGGTTCGTTGACATCAAGTGAGTCGGGAAAAGGGGGAGATTTTAAAAATTGACTCCAGAAGGACAGAAGCCAAGAATCAAGCAATCAATCAATGATCGAAGCCATTTACCGCTCAAGCCTAGCGAGTGAGATCGTTAATCATCAATTAAAGCCCGATTTAGTTAAAATATTTTTTGGCGTTCGTTCTGGAATTAAATTTTGGAAACAATAATTTTTTAAAACTTTTTTTTGGATGTATTTCAGTTTAGGCAATACAAAGCTTTGAGCATATACCTACTAGAAGCAGCCCTGCCTTTTTGTACTCTATGGTGCAAAGTCTATACCCTGAGATATGGACTTAAGTATATAGTCCTATTTTGCATAATAAATGAATCTCCAACAACAATAAAGAACATATTCACCTTACATAAAGTCGAAAAACACTGTGGCTTTTCATAGAATGCCTGAAATTATTAGTCACCATTCAAAAATTTCGATTGCAATAAATATTTTAGACCCTGTCTGGTCGTGTGGTAAAGGATTAGGCTTTTTATGACAAGTGTCTATTTAAAAATCGTCTGCGACAAATATACTACGCAACATGTCTTTTTTATGTATGTAAAAAAATAAGCCTGTCACTTGCTCAACATAAAACATAAAAATAAGCATAAAAAACATTAACTTCAAATTTTTAAATCAACAGAAAAATAAAAATATGTTAAATATGTGGTGCTAGGTATAAAAATAATACGAAAACACAGTAGGGTTTACCACGTCTTGAAATGCCTAATTTTAAATTTTTACAAATATAAGATTTAAAAAAAAGTGGGTGTCAAAGTTTGTGATCTTACGTGATGTCATGGATGTATAAGTTAAATACGTCAATGCTGGTTGAAAAATAGTTACAGAGTATTTTAAAAATATGTTTTTATCACATGTTAGATATAGAAAAACAAATACACTACACCTCAAACTTTATTATTTTAGTCAAGTAAATATAATTAAAACCCTTTTTTTATATTGTCACTCCGGAAGAAAATTAACATAACTCTAAAAACTTCTTTTTAAGAAAATGACCAACAAAAAAAAAATATTGTAAGGTGTTACTATACAAGGTGTTTCTTAATGATACGCTAACATTCGTGGGGGTGATTTCTGAAGTTAGCACAGTAACTGGAGACCTGAAGGTACCCAAAGCTGTAAATAAATCTGTACGGTTTTCATTTGTGGCGCAATTCTTAGGACTTCGCGGATGCTTTCAAGCGAGAAAAAGTTTATCACGATTCCGACGTGGGAACCCGATAAAAAAGTCCCAAAAATGAGTTTCCCGCAAATATCTGCCAAAATATACGTATAAGAGAATTTTTGTTTAGACAAAAAATGAAGATCACCTCGAAATCTACAAAAATGGTCCTCACCATTTTTTTTGCAACACCAATATTTTTTGCAAATACGGCCGTCGAAAAATTCGTAACATTTCACACTGGATAGATGTGGCTAAACGGCTAAAAAATGTAGATGGGCAAAACAATTTTTTGTCAAAACGCAAGAAAGATGGTGAAGGAAATTTTCTGGGATCATTGAACGCTTGCTAAGGTCTCATTATAAAAAAGAAATGTTACTAACAAACCAATTTTTTTAAATATCAATAAATTAATGAGATACTCTCAAAATATTGTGAAAAAAAACTTTGACCGCTTTTTTTAATATTCTAGAAAAATCAGAACGGACCCAAACTCATATGCAATGATAGGTACGGGTTTTCCTATTCCGATAAATTTTAAATGATTAAAAAATGTACATTATTGCCCGAGTAATGGAACAATTCGTCCGCCCGGCTATAAGTGAATCCATGAAGATAGCGGCATTCTAGCGGTAAAGCAGCAGCTGAATGTAGGGAACTTTTGGGACCCGTTATCTCGAAAACTATCTATTTTTCAAAAAAAATTATAGAGATTATTTTTGTAGACTACAAGCCGATCTTCATTTTTTGTTTAAACAAAAATTCTCCAATTCGCATATTTTGGCGGTGTAATGGATTCATGGTTGAAACAAAAGGCTAAAGAATAATTCTTGAAAGTTTTAGTCACTAGTACTTGTTAGTCATCAATCCAATGCACGTATCTAAATCAATTGACCGTGAAGGTTAACAGTATGTTATTATTTAAATATTAGTTTATATAACAATACTCATATTATTGTAAACTGTATATTAAAGGATGTTTGTTTAATGTTTAAATATATATATAAAACTTGATTTATACACATTAAGATTAGATACATTAAGATTAGATACATTAGATTACAGTAAGATAAGTTAGTTACTAAAAGCCTAAGAGGCATTTATACTATTTTTCTATCTTTATATTAAAGTATGTTTTATACAAAGTCTCTTGTTTGACTTCTTGACGTGTACCAGATACTACGAACCCAAGTACAAAGCAGAGTACACCACAGCGGATATAAGCGGAAAACCCATTTTTCTGGCCTTGAGAGGTCATTTTCAGCCCTTTTTCACCTGCTAATTTTCATAAACTTTTTTTCTCTCGAAAGCATCCCCTAAGACCTAAAATTGCGCCCCAAGGGAAAACTATACAGATTTATTTACAGCTTTGTCCCTTCATTTACTGGACTTACTTATTTTAAGAAGGGTAATAAAGTTAAAAAAAAACATGTTTTTCTGAAATATCCAAAATACGATTTTAGATATCTTTACTAAATTCGGTGTGCATGTACTATGCAGTTAGAAGCATTCTCTGGCGTACATTTTTTTTTTAAATTTCCACCAGTGGCGTCCGTACGGGATTTGAATTTTATATTTATTAAGAAAAAACTGGTAGGTACGCCACTGAATTTTTTCATAATGGTATTTTTTTATAGCCTGGTTTTCTTGAATGATTTTAAATTTTTTTTATTAAATCAAATTTGAAATTCTGGAAGATTATGGCCGTTTGTGGGAATAACAGAAAAGGTAATTTTCATGTAAAAGCAAAGATAATACTACTACGAATAGATGGTTCATTTAAATGGAGCGTTTTGAATCAGTTCGGAGATAAACAAGCTTCCGTAAATGCGAATAAAATTAAGTCGGTAACCCCTGCCCCAGCGAAACAAACCGTGCGACATTGCCAATGTCTGTCGCTTGTACCTTATTCGGAACACGAAGTAGCGAAAGCGGGCGGCTAAACGGTATGTGTTTTTCTAGTCGCGTTTCATACGCCAATAGTAAGGCCTGCCGGCAACACTGTTTAACTTTCGTTCAAGGATAGCGCGAAAATCTTCGATGGACATCGGCTCGCGTTAGCCAAAGTCCATTAGGGTATCAAAAATATAGCATTGAATGGTTCATCTTATCCGTAGTAGTATTATCGGTAAAAGTGATCCAGCTATCAAAAATACCCTTATGAAAAAATTCAGAATAGAATTTTTTAAGACATTTTCGGATTTCTGGATAAATAGCCAAATAGAAAAATTTTAAGACTTATGCAAAAAATTGTATAACTTTTTTATAGATTTCGGCAGACATGGTATTTTAGCATTTATTAAGATGAAAAAGGTTTTCTAACCTATAATTTTTTTTTCAAAGCCAAGACGTAAATTCTGACGCATGCGCGCTGTATACTTTATTCGAGGGTTAAATACATGCATTGTTGCCAAGTTGTTTTTAGTGTATTTCTTCCACGAGTTCAATGAGACCAATTTGTCATTATTTATTAATTATTATCTTAAAAACTGCATTGTAACAATCAATGAGACTAAGTTTTTTAAAGCAATTTCTTAGTTGTTGTTTAATATTAATTCAGTTTTTCATAAACATTGTAAGAAAAGTTTAAGGGTTAAAATTTTATATGTAAGTTATATTTTTGTCATTCCGTATGGTACAACGTTTAGGAGCCTTAAAAACACTGTCTTTGAAATTAAATATCTACGGAAGTGTTGTTTCCAATATTCATATCGGGCATTTTACACAATTATTAGAAAAATGTTATAGCGTGCCATTTGCTGAATATAAATCAGAAAAATAAACACTAAAAATACTCAAAATTTTTAGATCAACGGAAAAGATAAAAATACGTAAAATATGTGACGTTAAAAATAAAAATAATGCGAAATTACAAATAACAGGCTTTATTACGTATCGAAATGCCTAATTTTAAATTTTTATAATTTTAAGATTAAACACATGGTGGTTGCCAAAGCTTGTTTGTGTACGTGATGTCACGAATTAAATACGTCAACTCTGCTTTAAAATCAGTGGCGTAACAATAGGGTGGCAGGACTGGCAAATTGACAGGGGTCCCCGGCCGGAAAGGGCCGGATACAGATAAACAAATATAAAGCACCTACTAAAGCACAAAAATAAATATTGAGGTATTCTGAGAATTTTTTAAAGTCAAAGATCAAACGTTTTAAGCAGTGTCAGATTATAAAATCCATAAATTATTTTAAAAAATTTGTCTAAATAAGGGCCGTGGGCAAGGGTATGACGCTTCTTATAACATATAACACTTGTAGTATACTTTAAAAACTTATATGAAATATCGGGCCACGTGCCGTGTTTATCCATTGCGCTGCTCATAATTTATATGGTTCTTATTGCTGCCGTAAAAGGAATTAGCCCGAGAGCTGGCAGCAATTTTTGGGTAGGTATTTGAGGCAAGCTGAAAACTTGTCATATAATTCTCCTATTAAACCCCAACACGGAACTGCAGACCTGGCTGGTGAGTAGCGGGGCTTAATCAACCTCTAAATTTAAAAAAAATTTTTTTTTTTTCAAAAAATGTATTTGAGGCAATATGCAATTTTTATATGTTGTAGTTAAATGTTTAAAGAATTTAAAAAAAAAAGAAGCCAGACGATTTTGTCGGGGTTTTAAACCTTGCCAGGCGCGTGCAAAAATGTTTTGCAAAAAATATAAAAAATGTATTTGAGGCAACTTGAAATTTTAATGGGGTATTATTTAAAACTAAAAAATAAGATTCTCAAAAAGACAAATCTTTTTGGTGGGACTTTCCATATGCCAGGTGATCTAAAAAATTATGTACACGTGCGACTGAGAGCGCTATAGACAAGCTGCTGTAGTGTAAGAGAGAACGTTTATCGGCAGCTATCTGCGTTCTTACTTCCGCGTTATTATTGACTTTGGCAAGGTCACGGCACTTACAATAGCCAGTAGGTTTCTAGTCGGAATTTCGGAGTAAAAAAATAAAAAAAAATTGTGAATTTCTGCTAAAAATGGTTTAAAAATGATTGTGTTGATTTGTGTGTGCTAAATGGACATATTTTTGTGTTTTTATTTTAATCATAAAAATTGTTATTTAGTCAAATTTAATACAAATTCAAATGTAATGAATTACTTAAATATTTGACATTAGAGCAAAAAAAAAATTTTTTTAACAAATCTTAAGATACATTTTTTTAGAAAATTAATTTTTAAACAAATTAAAATTAATAAAGACTAACGTATTAAAGAAAGTAATGATAACAAAAATATAAAATCACAAAATCAGATTTATTGAAATAAAATAATTATACAACTGAAGAACTATCTTGAGTACAAAATATACATTTTTATTATTTATTATATTTTAATCCATAATGTTTACGGATCTCTAATATTTCATGACTTTTTTTGAGAGTTTTCTTTACATAAGCAATCACTTTATAATTGTCTTTTGTGCAAATGACACAATTTAATTTTTCACCAGACATTTTAAAATTATTTAACTTATAAAACACTTGTAACACCAATATTTATAGGACTCAGAATAACGACCCCAACTAGAAACCAGATAGCCACATAGCCAATACTAACGCGGCAAGTAAGAACGCAGACAGCTGCCGATAAACGTTCTCTCTTACACTACAGCAGCTTGTCTATAGCGCTCTCAGTCGCACCTATACATAATTTTTTAGATCACCTGGCATATGGAAAGTCCCACTAAAATTGATCTGTCTTTTTGAGAATCTTATTTTTTAGTTATAAATAATACCCTATTAAAATTTCAGGTTGCCTCAAATACATTTTTTATATTTTTTGCAAAACATTTTTGCACGCGCCTGGCAAGGTTAAAACCCCAACAAAATGGTCTCGTTTATTTTTTTTTTAATTCTTTATACATTCAACTACAACATATAAAAATTGCATATTGCCTCAAATACATTTTTTGAAAAAAATAATTAAATATTTTTAAAAATTTAGGGGTTGATTAAGCCCCGCTACTCACCAGCCAGGTCTGCAGTTCCGTGTTGGGGTTTAATAGGAGAAGTATATGACAAGTTTTCAGTTTGCCTCAAATACCTACCCAAAAATTGCTGCCAGAGCTCTCAGGCTAATATAAGATCTTAGTTAAAAAGAAAAGGGATCTTTCAAAAATGCTTTTATTTCTAAAACCAGAAAATAGAAAGTTTTTCGAATAATTAATTGAATAAATAACTTAACATTTGATTTACATTTTCTATTAAAAGTTAAAACCTATTGCAAATATCTCTCCTTAAGTTAAATAATATTTAAAATTTGTTTCATTTTCACAATAAACAGTCGACCAAAACTAACCACAACTAACATAAAAAATAAAGTTTTATTTTTTTGGCACTTAGCAGCACATTTTTACTTATACACTGCACTGCACTGCACACCGGTGACGAAATGCAACCATTTTTTTCATTGGAAGTGGTAAGTATGAGGTATTAAAGAGTACAAAAAAATTTTTTATATAATTTGTTATATAGTTTTTCAAAATTTTCTTTAGAAATCAAAAAATACTTAATAACTTAAAACTTACTTACCTACTTAGCACGTTATTGATTTCAAGTCCTCAATTATAGAAATGCGAAAAAAACTTTAAAACTGTGCAAAGAATATATTGTTTGATAGAATTAAGAAATGTTTAACGCGTTATTTAACATTTCTCTTTGCTTGATTTAACTTTCCACTACTCTGCTCCAAGAGCGAGATAGCACATTCAGCACAATGTTCGGAGCCGTTTTTTACACTTGCGCCAAATTTATATGGATAAGATATACAAGTTGTAGAATAAAACTGGAAGTTTAATAATCCTTTTACTAAACCGAAAACAAACAATTACTCCGAGTCGTTCAAAATATCACTACAAAATACGGTGGACGGAGTTCACCTTAGCTTGTTTAATAATCATATTATAAACAATCATTTTTAGGAAGATCAGCTTTTCAACTTTAAAAGGGTCAAATTACCACTTTTTCATAAAATGGCCTATTTTAACGTTTTTTTTTTAATTTCTCTCTGTGAATAATGCATCGATAAGATTTAATAAAAAAACCATTATATTTGTTTTTATAATCCTTAAAAAACCTATAAAAATAGCCATTTTTTATAGGTTTTTTCATATAAAAAACCAAAAAAAGATAACTATTTTACAGATTTTGGTTTTTCATGTTCTATGCACCGCTTTTTTAAAAATTGGTATAGTCTGTCTCAAAGTATATCGTTATGGCTTTTGACGGACCATACCCCAATAAACCTTTAACGATTTTATTACCTATTGTTATTGGGTAAACCCATTTGTTCTTAAGGGCAGGGGTGAGCCAGGTATTTCTTGAGTATTAACCATATAGTAATATATAAATATTTTGGCTAATATTTTAATGGCAGTGTTGAATAACCGTTTTTACTGTGCGTTTCGAAAAAGTTTTTTTACGAGAATATAACTATGTCGCGTCGAAATCATTTGTCATCAGATGCAAAACAGGTTGTGAAAAATGTGTATGAAACTTTAATCAGTGGAGGTCTAATTAAACAAGAAGCTTTAAAAGAAACCTGTCTACTTACAAAAACTCCAATATCATACTAGTGGTTTCCTGTTGAACTTTAGGTACCAAAACAGCTTCCATTTGTGCTGTGTGGTAACTCTTTTTCATTCATTTTCGGATCTAAGAAAATTCTTTTGTATTGGATCCTATTTCTGTGCGCTGTCTTAGTTTTTAAACACCTTGTACAAAGGTTTTTTCGTAGACGTCACATAAGATTTGGAAACAGTGGCTTTGTAAACATGTTTTTCAAAAAATAATGTGTTTGGTGAAAGAATGTGTTATTTGTAAACATTCCCATCTCCATACACGGTGGACTAAAATAGACTAGTACCTATAGTTTAGGTGTGTCTGTCTGAAAGTGCGTGACAAATAAACCCCACCTGCTTTTTTAATATGTTTACCATTAATATAAAAATTATGTATTTAGTTAATTAAAAAAAAATACCTATAAATCCTATAATACATATATATATATATATATATATATATATATATATATATATATATATATATATATATATATATATATATATATATATATATATATATATATATATATATATATATATATATATATATATATATATATATATATATATATATATATATATATATATATATATATATATATATGTATGTATAAAGTTGGTCATTTTAACTAATCAGTACGAATAACTACTATTAATTTCTCTTTAGTTCTTGGTGTGCCTATTAAATCATTAATACCTATTTACATTTTAGCCAGTGGCGTTCCTTTTTTTACAACGGACTGCAGAATATATTCCTAGCAATCTTTTTAAGTGGTATTGTTTAGTCGAATTTAGGCTGTCCTGGTGTTTGGCAACACTAGTAAGAACACCCATGATTAGACGTAGGTTTGCCCTAGGCATTGCCGAGTAATGTTTAGCTGTATCTCTATCAGAATAGTTTACTAACTCCCTATAAACATTACAGTTTACTGTTTTATCTCATCGTCTGTAAACTGTCCAAAAGGTTTGGCGTCCATAAGGACATGGTGACATTCTAGTACCAGACCTGAGGTGTAGCGTGGTCTCCTTAGGGCTAGTAGTGTCTGTCTGCAATTTGTATGGATAGGAAATGGTATGCAAACATTAACAAAGAACAAACAAATGCTTCTGGCCATTTTTTCATTTGTTTTCTGCTCGGGTAAAAAATGTGAAAAATATATATTTATTTAGAGGATGAAGTTGTTATCATTATTTTAAAAGTTACAAGGAATCTCAAAGTATAAGCAATTTGAACTACTTGGAACAATAAATATTTGATAGAGATTACCTAAAAATTGTGTATTTGAGGCATTAAACTAGAAAAGTTTTTTTGGTACCCTAGTTTATTAGTGAAGTGCGATAATTCGTAAAAGGAAGAAAATCGTTTATGTAAAGAAATACATAGTTGTTCAGGACTGAAACCTGGGGTATTCCACCATTAATTTTTTAAGATCTGGAAAAGTTTTAATCTACAATAAGAGATATACTTTGATTAGAAACGAAAATAGAGAAGCAAGCACAATTTATAGGCAGAAGACCGTAGGAAGAAGATTGTTCTTATTATTAAGCTTTGCACTTTCCTTTAATCTGGGTCCACTGAAAATACAACTAACCTAATAGAAGTAGATATGCAATAATCATACATCCATTTTAATAATTCAACACCAAAAGTTTTTTTATCATTTTGAAGTGCAGTTGAAACACATATAAAAAGTAGAAACATGCATATATATTTTTATGTAGATTGCCAGTTCAGAATGGCCGGTTGCACCAAAATTATTTTAAGTAGATATTTACAAAAAAGCTCTTAACATTAAGGGTAACTTAGAATTTTTATTGCAACAGTACTTAAAAAGGCCTTTACAATGCGAAAAATCAAACTAGAGTGATATTAGATCTCTCCTTTTTTAGTTTGTGTGCAATAAAAATATGGTGGTAGTAGTAGTCTTACTTAAATTTCTGTAAAAATTGAATCTTCAACATTTTTCTCAAAATTTGTCACATCAAGGCATCACGTAAAAACTTTTAAAAACTTTTTTTTATTTTGTGGATATTACAATACAAAATCGGTCGTTAGTTTGTGATTTTTTGTTGTAAAATTTAAAATAAAATGGAAAAGTTTAGGGGCGACTAACTTTACTGCTATAGAAATGAAACAATTATTGTAAATAATTACGTGTATACACACATAATTAAAAACAAAAAAAAACTTTTATTTATGTGAATGAATTTAAATATTCCTAATTTACAAGTAAATATTCAAAATTTTAATGATAATACAAACTTGTCATGTTGAAACTCAAGCTCATATTCGATTTGCTTAAGTCAGCTGAGGACTGTTTGCTTGGTTAATCTAAACCAGGGGTCTCCAAACTTTCCAGCCTTAGGGCCATACTGATTACTCCAGTAAGTTCCGAGGGCCAAAACCATATTATCATTGTTGCCGGTGGTAAGAAGTGAAATAGTCCACTGATGAAAAAAAAAGTCCGAAAAAGTACACAACGTTTAAAAAGGCTGCAAATCGGACTAAAGTCCGCAAAACGGCAACACTGCATATTATTAATTTTCCTGTCATTATCTGTAATTTCTAGATTAGTCGTAGGTACGAGCCATGAGGAGTAACGTGACACGACATCTGGTGGACACAAGCGGAAATAGGTAGTACCTTCTATCGCTAACAGATGGCGCTAATAGCACGTACAGAATAATCTCGTTGGTTCGAGAAAGTTCTGGTGTCTTCCACTCACTTCTAGATGGCAGTAATTGGAATATATAAGAAGGCTAGTGGCGCAACCACAAGTGAGTTCCTATGACACTGTTGTTAAATAAAATATTGCATACCTCCTTAAAACGTGTTTGTGCGTGTTTAAGTTTAAGACATCTTTATAACAGTATTTTGATTTGAATTGTTGCTTTTGTGTGTGAATTAGTAGTATGGAAAAGAAGCGAAGCGAAAAATTGATAGTGAATGCAGAAAATTCAAAGATCAGTGGAACATTCAGTATTTCTTAATTGAGTCCAGTAACAAGGCGCTATGTTTGATTTGCAATGAAAGCATAGCCGTTCTCAAAGAATATAACAAACAACAAACGTCATTATGAAACAAAACATTTTCAAAATTACTCAAAATATACAGGAAGTTTGCGGACAGAAAAATTCGAAGCTATGCAGCGCGGATTGAAATCGCAGCATTCTTCATTTACAAAACTCAAAACTGAACAAGAGGTTGCAACTCGTGCCAGCTTTCGTGTGGCTCTTGAAATTGCAAACGTGGTAAACCATTCACCGATGGAGAAATGATCAAAGAATGCATAATTGCAGTAGCCGAAGAAATGTGCCCTGAAAAGGTAAATTTATTAAAAACTGTCAGTATATCAGCAAACACTGTGGCTCGAAGGGTAGAAAACATCGCTGAAAATATATCCTCTCAACTGTTCGACAAAAATGGACATTTTGAGGGTTTTTTTTTGGCCTTGGATGAGTCAACGGATGTTCAGATACTGCTCAGGTGTTGATTTATATTCGAGGGTAGATAAAAGTATGGAGTGCACGAAGAACTTCTTGATATGTATATATTCATGGCACAACTACTGGTACAGATATTTTTAAAGGGTTGAAATGGCCATTAATCAAAAGAACCTTCGATGGAAAAACTTGAAATGTATTACAACTGATGGAGGCAAAAACATGAGTGGGAAAGATAAAGGAGTGGTCGCTCTTGTGTCCCAAAAGGGTGTAGAAATGACGGTGGTTCAAAACCATTAGTCTTACATTGTATCATTCATCAACAGTCTTTGTCGGAAAATGTTTGGATATGTCCCGACGTTCTGAAACCAGTCATATCAACTTTAATTTTATCAGATCTTTTGGGTGAATCACCGAAATTCCGACAATTTATTGAAGAGATTGGAGAAACTGACTTACCTTATCATACTGCCGTACGCTGGCTTAGTTGTGGAAAGTCCTTCAGCCTTTTGAACTTCGAGCAGTGATCAAATTTTTTGAATGAAAAGCATCCCCTCTTACTGAATTAGAAAACAACGCTGGTTGTGGACGAGCATTCTATGTTGATTTGACAAAACATGTGAACGAACTGAATTTGGGATTGCAAGGAGAAAACCGCATCTTCCTGATTTATACACTAATATCAAATCATTCCGGAAGAAATTGAACTGTTTCAAGCACAACTACGAAGTAAATGTTTTTCACATTTTAAAACATGTGAAATATTCAGCCCACTACTGAGACTGAGTTTCCTATCGATTTTGCAATCGAAACTTTGAGTGTTTTTAAGATAAATTTTGATACTCGTTTCTCGGACTTTGATGCCATTGCGAATCAAATTAAGATTTTTTAGAATCCTTTTGATACTGACATTAAACCCTAGCCCCGGAACTTCAAATGGAAATGATTGATCTACAATGCAGTGATATAATTAAGAACAAATATCAAAACTCATCTTTGTTGTAATTTTATAAGAGTCTTCCACTGACACAATTTGATAATTTGCATAAATTTGCTCGTGGGGTGTTTTCGTTTTTGGTACTAATTATTTTGTGAGAAAACCTTCTCCCCAAAAGAATACAAAAAAATGTTTACAGATCGAAATTAACTGATGAGCATCTTAAATCTCTTTTAATAATTGGACAAGTAAAATTAGTCCCCTCGAACTGTTGTCAGTGGAAAATCTTTAAAAAAACTCATTAGTATTTCATATGTCATTATGTTTGTTATAAGTTATGTGATTATTTTTAAAAGAATAAAATGTTAGTTGGATTCATTTCAATAATTTGTTAGTTATTATATACTGAAGTTTTAAAATTTTTGCATATTATACATGTCTTTACTCATTACAATTCTCTGTTTCTTTATCCAACATCACAAAAACAATAACAACAAGCCTACAAGAATGTTATGAGTTAGCAGTTAGCCCATGACCATATCAATTTAGATGTCATATTAATAATTATTCAACATAAAATTGAATACTTCAGTAAACTAAATTTAATTTGCTATAAAAATTATTTGTTCTCTAAAAGGAGTTTT